>VWZD01008425.1:79711-106823 GCA_013396695.1 Sakesphorus luctuosus | reverse complement strand
GAAGGAGACACACTTCCATTCTCATTTTCAGGGTTTTCTGTACACAGTGAATGTGTGTCTTCAGTATTAGGAAGGCTTTATTTTCACCACTTTTATTCTAAAATACCTGGATGAATCTTCTCCAGAAGTATAAAATGTACATTTTACATATGGACTATGATTTGGCATATTCAAAATGCTGTCAAGAAGCTGGAAAAATGATGTTCATAGACCTTCCAAGTTTCATTTATTTTCAATTATTCTATTTTACTGACAATTTGGANTCCTACCTGAAGCTAGATAACAGGAAGACTTTTTGAGGTCCTTAAAAAAAATCGTAAGGAAAAACAGTAATGCAAAGGAGGGGGGGAGAAAGTCCATCTAACAGATGAAAATCCTTATATCATGCAAATATTAATACTGTTAATTAAAAGAAAAATAATAACATTTATCAATATTTCCCAGATTAAATATCCTCTGGAGTTGATTTCTTCTTTCTTTTTGAATATGAAGCTATTGGTTTTTTTCCTTTAAAATTCCCCAAAATTCCCCCAAACAAATGTTGGTAGAACAAAGTAAAAGAGTATATCACCTTTCAAAAGCTTCTCTTTGTGGATTCTTGAGAAGAACTTGTCAGTACATCCTTTAAGCTATGATCTCAGTAGTATATCTCAAACTTTATTTACATATAAGTTCTATTCTGGACCTTCAATTATTTATCGTGTTTCTCATGAAAAGCCAACATTTTTGAAATTTGAAGCCCTGTCATCCATTAGCTTTTCCACTTCAACAGCACTTACAAGTAAAAGATGAAGATTGTGTTTGAAGCACTGATATGGTATGCAATGCCAACATCACAAAAAGAATAATAGTGTCCATAAATCACTGCCTGAGTAGTAAACCTTTAAGAATAAAAATCATGTTTTTCATTGTTTTGTTATTCTTTTGGTCATTTCCTAAATTATAAATGATCTTTACTGAAGACTTTAGGGAAAAGTTAAACTATTTCCAGCTTTTCTTTTCATGTGCTAACTCTGAAGACAAAGAGACAGGTAAAACAAAGATTTGCTTCCATAATGAAAAGAAAGCTAATATAATTATTCATGTGATACGTTATATGTAGACAAGCAGACAAGACAGAGCTTGTTTGGTTTAGTTGCCAAAAATTATAAGTGGCTGCAGTTACAGTAAAATCAAAAGTGAGCAATTCAGATCTATAGAAAGCCCTGTGAGACTTGGCTATCAGCCAGAAGCAGCAAAGAGCTCAACTACTGCTGGCTGGTAGGGAGGAGGTTAAGTCCCCAAGAATTCACATAGTAGGAATTCACAGGACTCTGCAGGTGCACGAAAATGGCCAGGATGAAATAATATAAACATGGGACTTGTGAGAGATAGGTTCTAACCAATTGAAGTATCTAGTATGGTGGTGTGTAACTCTTTTAGCCAATAAGCTGTAGTCCTAACCCTATAGAAACTGTGTGCTATGTGTAATAAGATGTCTTCACTATGAATCTCATAGATTGGTGTGAAGTCCAGCTCCTCCACCATTTATTTTTTTGTTTACTTTAAGAGGCTCATGTTGCTAAAGTACACTGCCAACTAGACTTTCCAGGTTTAAACTAAAATAATTATATTATTTAGTATGATTGATATTTCAAGGACTACTTAAAGTAATTTTTAAACATAAAGTATGATGTATGACAGGTATTCTTAAAAATTTCAGAATATGACTAAGCCACTTATATCATGCTATTTACTGGTTGTAAGTGTTGATTAGGTAAAGACGACAGAGTAAAATGTACAGTACCCAACTAAAGTCCCATCAATTGATATTAAACAACAATACAGACTTCCGTATGAATTAAATTGGTGGTTATTGGAATACAACTGTAAGACACCAGTCCCAAAGCCACAAGCTCAGCTGAGAGCATTACTTTTAAAAATTATAAAAGACTCCAAAATTTCACCCATTGAAATTTTGCAGAGCCTTCGGTTCTTTAATGTCTTGAGATCATGCAAAGAAAGAATGCTCCACATATTTCGCAGGAGATACTTTTAATTTTAGGGAGAAAATAAGGAATCCTGGCAAAAGTTTAAAAGGGGTAATGTAAAACCAAAGTAGAGCATTCCACAAAGTAGAGCATTCCACAAAGCACTGACCGAGCACAGGCCAACCCACACAACTCACCAAAAAAATCCAGCCCACAGGTTTTAAGTTACCCTAAATATTAAGTATGAAAAGACATTAAAAGAGTAAAGAAAGAATAAAAGAGTTGGTTGGTTGTTATGATATCCAAGAAAAAATAACTTTTTGTCACAGAAAATGAAATACATTCATTTTCCTCTGTATAAATAGGGGGGAGTGCCATCCAAAAGACCCAAAATAATTCTCAGAAAAGGGGAGTAATTCCACTCTTTCCTTCTGTCTCTGAAATAAGGCTATTTTTATTATTTGCCTAGAGGATTCTCTCATGCATTTCTAGCTTATACCTCTCTGTTCCTCTAAGATTTATTCATCTCCAAAAAGAGGAAGAATAGAGATTTGGAAACCAAAATTCGTAATTCAAACTATTTATTTCAAAAGACAGGGTAACAAGATGAAGAGATAAAGGTAGTTGATATGCAGCATTAGAGGGTATTTATTATTATTTCACAGGTTTCTATTATTATTCATAAGGCAAATTCAATTGATGCCTAAAAACTGAAATTTCTGCTCATTAAACATAAGGAATTCTATGCAACATAATGCAACACAAACTATTTCTAAGTAAATTGCTTGGCAGGTCAGGGGCTGAAGCAACACAGTGCACTAATTAGTCCAGACTGGGTTACAGTCATTGGCTAGGACAGAAGTTAAATTTGTTTATTGTTAGTCTGAGAATTAATTCAATCTTCACAGTATGTGGCTACTCCCTGCGTTATTGATGAAGGATGGTAGATCAATCATTTTATCATAACTAGAAGGTAACATTCAAATAAAACAATTACTAAGCATAATTCCTTTTGGACTTTCTGTCACAAAAAAAACCCCAAATGAAACAAAACCAAATAGAAAATCCTACTTGTTTCTTAAATAATTAAGTGAATAATTTGCTGTCTAGGATTGTATATTCCACAATATTCCAATGACTGCTACAAATAACAAAAGACAATTTACTCCACAGGAGATTCTGATTGGAGGTAAGAATTTTTTTTCACAGTGAGAATGATCGGCTTTTGAACTAATCTCACCATGAAGGTGATGGATTCCCCAACACTGGAAACTTTTAAGATTCAGTTGCGCAGATTGCTAGAGTATCTTGCATAGACTGTGCTTTTGCCAAAAAGCAAAACCAGATGATCTTTGAGGTGCCTTCTACCTTGTTATTCTATGATTCTATGAAATAAATTACATTAATTATGAGTGCCTAAGGTGTTAACTGTAACTTTTTAGAGTATCACTTTCCTTTTGGTATAAAGCAAAGAAGATTATTTTATGAGAAGAGGAATAACTAACAAGCATGCCAGTTTCTAACAATTCACAGTTTGGCACTTGGAATAACAGTCAAACTACATAAAAACTTACCAAAAGTCTAGTGCTTCGTCAGAAGCATTAGAAACACAGTGCTATACCAAACTCTTAGTTGCATCATTTACTGATTCTGATAATTTCACATGAGACATCTTTTTAAAGCCTAGCCAACCATAACATTATTCCTTTGTGACCCTGTGCAAGGTCTTCTGTTGTTGCCTGTCTTCTTTTTGGACTATTAGTGTTTTACTCCTCTCCAGTGTAACTCAAAGTTCAAATTGAGGCCTTGTGGTCCTTGCCTTCAGAGATGAGATCTTTCACTATCATAGTTCATTCATTCTTGGAAGTTAAAAAGGAAATAATGGCATGGAGTGGAATTCAGGCCCTTGCCTAAATATGTATACCAGTCTTCAGATAGCTAAGATCCACATCTCCGCTTTCCATTTTTACATCCTCTTTATCACATATCAGAATTCTCTAATGTTCTAGACACACAATTTTCGTGTGGGCTTTTCCTAAGCTATAGCTGATAAGTATTGCCAAGGAAGTTGGTATCCTTTCTATTTCAGTCCATGTCAGTTCATTTCCTTGTAGGGGGACTTATTCTAACTTTCTTTTGCTGCTACAGATATGGGTTTATATAACTCTCCAAACAGAACCATAAATTAGCACTACTACATGAGAATTTCATAAAACAGTAGCGGAAGAATTTATTAGGATATCAGGAAGCAAGTTTGCCACCTCAGCTAGTGAATGAAATACACCAAAACTGTGAGGCAGAAAAAGCTCTTCTAATAATAAGATATTATGCTCTTTTGTAGGTATATATTTCAAGAACGTTGTAACATTCTTGGTATAAGTTGACCCATGCAAGTGAGTTTTATAAGGACACTTAATACAAAATGCATTCTACTTTAATATTATTATGCTACATACAATATGAAGCATATTAATTTCATGTACAAAATAGGAAATTTTTCATAAAGGTTGAATTATAATGAATGCTGGCATCCAAATATTATTGCCAAATCCCTGCGATTATTCTATCCTCTAAGCTTATCAACAGTATAGACTGGGTTTTACTCTGTGAATATTAAGATTCCAAGTATTTTCAGCCTTGTTTAGTACCCTTTCTATGACACGTTTATTTCTCCAAATCTATTCATCCTAACCTCTTCTGACAATGTGGATCACAGTCCTTTTCTTGCAGAACACTCTTCACTGCTGCTATGGGAATTGATTGGCAGGTTATCACATGCAAGCAACCTGGCACCAACATCCTGCTCAGGACTAAGCCTGACACAGCTGGCACTGGCCTGGTAGCTGAAAATAGTTCAATAGTTGAATTGCTGGGCTGGGGAGAAATAATACGGATAGAGATGATAACATCCAACTCTGTGAAAGACTAATTCTGATCAGTTTATTAATATCATAAGGAGTGTCATTATGAATTTCTACCAAGGACCTTAGACTCAAGAGAAAATTCTGATATATATAGTGACATGTAATTTGTTATGGTTCCAGCAAAGTGCAGTATTTAAGAAAATACAAGCTGCTGACAAAATATTAATGGTGGTGAGAAAATGATATATTTTACAATGGATATTTAAGATTTCTAACATCAAATAATATTTTTAGCTAGTGATACCATCAAGGCACAAAGCCGCTAACTACCTTTCATAAGGGAGAAAATTTCTTGCATCATTTCACTGATGATATTAAATCTGATTTGTTTATCAAATATATGGAAGACCTTCAGCATTTGCAGATAATAGCAAGGATTAGTATTCTACTATGGATGTTGGAATAGCTGAGAAAACAACAAAAATAACCTCTTTCATAATTAGACATCTAAGTGAAAAGGCTTGCTTGGCAGAAATCCTATGCCCATATATTGATGTAAATAGCCATTACAGCAAATTTCTTTATTGCTGTTCTCATGAGATCCAACAACACAAAAAAAAAAAAAAACAAACCCAAGATGTGCCAACTGTTCTCTACTGGGATAATCTGTTACAGCCAGAAAACTAATACATGAAATGCTATTGTTCCGACAAAAGCTCTCTAATATATATGAAAATAAAATGCTTTGTATCTTACCTTTAGATCATAACAGTCTTTTATGTCACTATTAACTTTTTCAGTCTGTGATTCATAGTGTGATTCCTGGAATTTAGTAATGTGCAACAAGCAGAACAGCAGCAGAAACACCACTAAGAAAATGTCCTGCTGAAGGAGAAAGGGTTAAAATTTAGGTTTTACCTTTTTTGGGACACAGAGATATTTTAAATAACTTACTTCAACACCCCTTCAAATATTTCCCAAAAATATTACTAAAGTCTATTTTTATTGTTCCTAAGTAAAAGAGGAAAAATATTAAAAAGTGTCCAAAATCATATCTAATTAGTTAATCCTGTTCCTAGTCTGAAGTAAATGCCTACAGATAATCTTTGTTCTCAACTTTTGAAACCTTACTGCACTAAAAAAAAGAAGGAACATGGCTGTGCATCTAGATGATCTGTCTTCTTGCCCCCTCCCTCCTTTTGCCCCTCTAAGAAAATGGTATCAGGAAAAAATTTGGATTTTTAAGAAATATCTGTGCTCAGATCAAAACTTAAAAGGCTGGTTTTGTGTTTATCTTTCTTTCATAAATGTTTACAAACAGTTAATGATTTAGAACTACAAGTCCCGCAGTATATACTGTGTTATACTGAGTGTACTTAGCATACTAAATTTGCCCATGAGAATAGTTTGGGAGGAATTGTTGACTCGCTTGAAGGCAGAGAGGCCCAGCTCTCAGAGCTTATTGTCTTTCCTATACTGCAGTGCCCAAAACCCCACACAACATTACAGGTGAGGCTGCTTCAGTGCAGAGCAGAGTTAGACAATCCCCTCCCTCAATGAGCTGGCGATGCTTTGTCTGATGCTCCCCAAAACACAGCTGACCCTCCTCGCTGCCAGGGCACTGCTGACTCATAATCAAGTTGCCATCAACCAGGACTCCCTGCATCCCTTTCTGTGGTACTGCTTTCCAGCATCTCATTCCCCCACGTGTACATATGTCTGGGGTTTTCCCATTCCAGGTTCAGAACCAGCACTTTTTCTTTGTTGAGATCTCTCTGCAGGGCCTCCCTGCCTTTGAGAGAGTCAACAGCTCTTCCCAGTTTTGTGTCATTGGAAAACTTGCTTAATATCCCTCCCAGTCATATGTCCAAGTAATTAATGAAGATGTTGGAGAGCATGGGACAATCTCCTATGAAGGGTTCTTTCATTTTTGGAGTTGAGGAACTGGATAAACAGTAACATAGCTCAGATTATGTTCTAAATCCTACAAAATAGCACTAGTAGCTTAGTCTTCAAGGATTAATTTTTACTTGTTTTACTTTAAAATATCTAGGTGACCTGGATGGCAAAGTCAGGTTTTCTGCTCACTGTGCCCATGCATGTCAGGTAAGAAGTGAACTGACATCAGGCAGCATTCAGTATTTTGGAAAAGCATAGAAGGTCCGCTGTTCTGCTTCTCTTTTGCTTCAGGTATTTTAACCATCATTTCCCCCATGATGCTGAACGATTGAGAGAAGAAGCAAGTTCTCTTTGCTTGTGCCTGATTATCTTGATACCAAAAGAAACAAAATTACTTAAACTCTGCAAAAATGAGTTTTTGTTGCAAAATGAAGTACTTAGTTTATCATCAGAGACAGCTCAGAAAGCAAGAAGCAGGACAAGACTGGGCATCTGGTAAGAACAGAAGGGCAGATGGGACCAGGATCATCATTACAATAATTGGCAAAGATGTTTAATTGTGTATTTTTTTGTTTGTTTTAAATACCTAAACCAAGAAATATGTAGAAGTGAGCATCTGGGAGGAGACAGATGGAGTAGGGTAAAAGGTACAGCTTCCAAAACCTTAGGAAACAATAGAATAACTTCTAGAGTCTGCTTGAAAAATGAATTCAGAGGAAAATAATATGAAGAAAAATATTGTGCAGCAAGTCCTGTAGAAATATAGAAAGTAGAAATGGGAAGTTTAAGTTTTGCATTGCTGAAATGTGAGCTGTGTGATTGCTGCCATTTAGACTGTGAAAGTCCAGTTTATGAACTGTTCTTTCTGTGAGGAGACCACATATTACATCTCTACTACTGTTTAAATCAAAGTGATCTCTTGAATGGTCAAGAGAATGTCCTAAATATTAGGAAAAAATTCTTTTGTATCAACAGCATTTAAGAAAACTTTCCAAAATAAAGGCAAGTCCACAAAACAGACTGAGAGAATCCCATAAATTTTAGAGTACTGGTTAGAGAAGTCTTCTAAATGTAAGAGATTTCCATTCAGGTAAAGGAATACAAAACTTGGTAACCCATACCTTTAATAATGTATTAAACAAAGGGCTGTTGAGTGAAAAAGGGAACATGGCCAGTTCTGGAGACTGACAAATCTAAACATTGTTTATGAAGCTTCAGTCAATTTATTCTGGTTATTTTTAATTTTTTTTTTTATTTCAAGTATCAAACATCACCACCCTACCTCCGACCCTAAAGTTTTAGAAAATAAAAAAGAAATTTTTTTCTGAATATAATCTGTCAGCAAAAAAAAGTCTCTAAGAGAAGGTGTAAGACTGTAATAGTTGCAGCCTTTATTTACCAGGTAATGCAATGCTAGCCAATAAACTGGACTGGCTGAGTTTGGGCATTTGGGATAATGGTAAGCAAAACATATTTTTGCAACATCTTCTAGGGCAGTTACTCTTATTCTTGGCAGTAGAAAACAGAGCTTCTCTCCAGGACAGAGCACAATATCATAAACCTGATATAAATAAGCAAAGAGTTTGCACAGTAATATCACTGTGATACATAGGGATCATCTGAGCATATATGCAGTCACTCTTATTTTACAGTCACAACCCTGATCTGTGCTCTGTGTGCTTGCGTGAGTACCAAGCTACAAAGCACGCAGGAGCCATTAGGGTACAGTGCCAGCGTTGCCAGGGCTTCAGTCACCGCAGTAATGGGAGCCCCAGGGATTGTGCAGATGGGTTTGTGTTAAACCAAAATCTAGTCAGTTCATGCAGAGCATCATTAGTCTCTGGTTTCCATTCCCAAAACTGCTGGAATAACAGGAATTATGTACATGAAACACAGGGGTGGGGGTTTTTTGTTTTGTTTTTTTGTTTGTTTTATTTTGTTTTGTTTTTGGGGGGTTGTGGGGTTTTTGTTTGTTTTTGTTTGGCTTTTTTGTTGTTGTTTTAGGGGGTTTTAATGGGAAAAAAACAACCTGTTTCTCTCTTACAGAAGACATAACTGTGGGCATCATTAGAAATATGAAGGTAACATAGCCAGAAGAACCAATTTAACCTCTTCATGTCTGAGCACATCTGTAGATCAGTTTAAAAAATATTTAGAAACAAATTCCTCCTTTTTAGCAAGCATGTTGCATATTTAGCTGTTTTACTAGCTGAAGAACATTAAACTGAAAGCAAATTCCAAATATCAGAAGGCAGAACAGACTGAGATTCTTAAATTTAAAACATAGTATTTCAACTTGTCTGCCTTTGTATGAATAAATGACTAAGAATAAGCACAAACAACATGACAATAAATAATTTTAAATGACTGATGTCATACCTATCCACAGCCTGACATCCCTATTCATACTTGCATTTGATCTTTCTGGAGGAGGAAGTTTGTCTATTGTACTATCACTATTGAAGGTGAGCCAATTACCTACTATGTTTGGTTGTTTGTTTTTTTTTTTAATGATGTCTGCTACTCTGTTATAATACTTTAATGGCTTAAACTACCTCTTACTCTTCTTTTCCTGCAATCTTTAGCTAGATTATCTAGCTAAATGTTAACCTTTAAAGGTTAAATTAGCTAAAACAACTACCTAAAACTGGAGTTCATCAGAAAGCCCTTTCTTTCCCAATGGAATTCCACCTCAGCTAAGACAAATTACACTTTTGATAACTTTCTGACATAGAAATTATTTTAATGGAAGAGAAATTGCAAAAACTTATGGTTCTGAAATAGTATAAATGCACATCTCTTGAGTCTAAGTATTTTAGTAAATCAGATTTGTTTGGTTTTGGGGTTTTGAGGTTTGTTTGGTTTTGTTTTTTTTTTTGTTTGGTTGGTTTGGTTTGGGTTTTTTTCCTAACACAAAAGCAAGATCTTCCTAATTCATATCATACTGAGTACTCACAGTTTCCAAGTTTTCAGTTTCGATTTGAACTTTATAGATGCCATAACAGATGTTCAGGGATGTACTAAGTCAGGATTTAAACTATTCAAACACTTAATTCTTCCATTCCATTAAATTTTTGGAACATAAGACTTCAAGTTTCAGAGAGTTTCAAATACGCTATAGAATAACGACAATTTCTGTTATCCATCCTGTTTCTCTAAAGGCTCTTTAGTCTTTGAAGTGTGGTTATCCTCCACTTTAAAAAGATACTGAAGTTTTCAAGGGACTGTTTAGTTATATCCAACTCTGATTGTAACTATTTAGGGATGTTTTTTCTACACTTTTCTGGCATTTGGAAATGATTCTGAAATTTACAGAGTACATTTCTTTGCAGCGGGATTGTCCTCATTTGTTATTACACCAGTGTTACTGTTAAACACATCTTCTTGCAAGTCCAAGTTTACAATGCTCTCAAATTACAGAGGGCAATCAAATATGTTTAAGTGTTTATTTTCTTATAATACTTGCTCATGTATATGTTACCTTTATTGTGGCACAAAGCAAGGAGCAAAAGTGATCTAGTTCCTGCACAATTTGGTAACTTCCTGAAAAGTAGGGCTGACACAGCCCACAATCCCCACATTAGGTACCAAGTTGTACTGACAAAATATGACTGAATTCAGACCTATTCTTATGTATATTTGCCCAGTGGTTGTGCCTTTGACAATTCTTCCTCACTCTGCCAGTTCTTGCCTCTGCATGGATTGCTGTTGCACACACAGATGAAGAGGACCTACCAGTCTGGGCCTTACATAAGGTGTAGTTTGAAAGTCTGAATGACTGAAAATGCTTTAGTTAATGTCATCCATTAAAGCTGAGCCGTGGTAAAAAAGAGATTTTATCCAAAAATTAAATAATAATTTTTAAAATGACATGCTCTTTTGAGTACATTGATTTTACCAATCTCTATTCTGGTATATGGTCACAAAAACTTAGCTTTCTTAAAGATATATACTTGGTGATGTATTTGGCCTCGTAGGATTTCAAAGAGTGATTCATAAACTGATTAAACTTGCCACCTAAAATTAAAAAGAGTGCATTGCATTGTATGGTTAACTCCTACTGGAAAATGCTTCTTCAATATTTAAATATGCTGGGGTTTTTTTTTTTCAAAATAGGAAAACCCTAGACTTTGTGAAAAATTCTGTATTTTATTTTAATAAAGAAAACCCTATTTGCTTAGCCAAATATACATTTGGAATGTGCCTCCTTTACATTTTTTTTAATTTTCCAATTAAAAAAACCCAACAAACCAAAACAACCTGTTACCCTTCATCCTCTCCTTCCCATTATCCACAAGCAAATATTCCAAAGACAACATTTGCGATTCCTATTGCTGAACATTTAAACTACACATGTTTCTCTTACTTAAAGACATGGCTGCCTTACTGCGCCATTTCTCCTAAAATGCAGCATCATCTAAGCCTAAATCAGAGGAAAGCAAATATTGGAGGAGAGCTTCCTAACTGGTATATATCATGGAGATGAGACCATGCTATGCAAGTCAGGTCATGAAGAATAGAGACATGAAATCCTCAGTTTACAATCTTAGGGAGTTATCTAAATTCCAGAATTGAAACATTTTTCTGTATATGCATTTTTACCTGCTGTGTTACTAATTGCTGTTTAAAAAAAAAAAAAGGCATAAGAACTAGCGGTTACTGTAGATGTAATAATTTAAAACAACTTGCATAAAAAATTGTATGTTTATTTATATTGAAAAATGATCACATGAAGGGTAAAATGTGGTGGATCTCAAAGTTCTTAAAGAATGGATTTTGAAGATTTTGGGGTTGTGTTTTTTTAAATGAATGATGATGTAAGAAAGTTAAAAAAGAGCAAGGCAAACGATATACTCTCTAACAAACATATTCATTCATTGTCTAGTGCCAATGCCTGATTGCACAGAGAAGGAATTCCCATGTCTCGATCTGAAAATTAATCATTGTCTGGGGGAAAAAAAAAACCAAACCAAAACAAAAAAAAACCCAAAAAACCCAACATCACAACCAAAAAAACACCAAAAAAGAAAGACATTTTTCAGTGTCTTCAGGGATTTTTGTTGAAGTATCTGCCACATAAATACAGCTCTAAATACTTTTGTTTCAAAGAAAATAGCTCTCAAGCATTTAATTCTATTTCTGTTTCACCACAGGGTAAAAATTCATGAAATACAGTTTGTTTATAAGTAAAATTTTGTATGCTTGAGGGAATGACTCTTAATTAATAGAAGGAGATGAGAGACTGAAATGTAGACATTTTTAGTTTAAATGGATAAAAATTTACAAACATGTAATCCAACTGTCTGGTTTGGTTTTGCTTCCCTAAAACACATACAAAAGATCTATACGTGTCTGAAGTCTAACAAAGCGTACAGAGAAGGAGGATAAGTTTCAGCATTGTGAAAATGCTGGTGCTACTGAGATAGTTGTAGTCGTGTAGCACGAGATTTTCCATGAAAACAAAAACCCTACAGACTGCTTCTTGTAAAGCTGTCAGAACTCTATTAATTCAATCTCTCTGGCATCTGATTTTTCTGTCTAATAAAGTCTAACACTGGTCTCAATCATTGAGGCAGGAATAAAGTAGAAATGAGTGTAGGGATTTCATACGGTATTTGACCAAAAAGGTAAAGCTGTGTACTGAACTGCCTCTGTAATTAGTGCAATGTACCTTTAAGGAACTAACTACTGAACTCAGAAGCTGTGCCGACCTTCTCAGCAGATGTGTACAATATACCAATTACAGAAGGGCATTGTAATGTAAACAACATGATTAGCCAATAATGAGTGTCAGAGTGGCACAGGTGTGGAAGGTTACAGTTCTAAAAGTGTATAAAAGTTTGCACGTGTAGTAATAAATTGTCTGTTACTGCTAATTCCTGTGGAATCGTCTGTACCAGGCCAAAAACCCGTCTCCCCTCGCAATAAATGAGGAATAACATGGAATACCTCAAAGTCTACTACCTTACCATATATTTGGACCAAATTTCAGACACATGTTTTAAGTTGTGTGGCAGTGGCATGAGATAGTACAAAGTCTTCAGAAATCTTTCTCTCTCCTCCTGCATTTTTATGGTCTTTAATCTAAATAAATATAATACTTGCCATGATTTATTCTACTGGGAAGATTCTTCATTTAATAGTGAGTTTAAAAATTCAACAATGACTGAGAATGGTGAGAATAGTCAGTGACAGATGGTGCAGGCATCATGGTCTCTTCTACAGTCTCATAATTCTACATCTTCCAACTCCAAACCATTTATGCTACAGGAACTGAGAAGTTTCCTTTCTTGTTCTTCACTGCTGAATCAAAATTGATATTATCTGCAGTTGCAAGTTTTGTGAGGCTGCACACCCGATCTTGAACTTAGAGATGGACATAAATTTTAAAATCCTTCAGTACCCCAGAGCATCTAAAGGAAGAAGAGCAATGCATAACTCATATGGGAAACACGCTGAAAGAATTCGTACGAAAGAGTATTGGCAGCAGGCTAATTTCAAACTGTATGGACAAAATAATACACTGCCAACTTGCCAGAAATACAAGCCCACACGGAGAGGGGATTGAAGCTATAGAAATTGAAACAGAATTGCATACTGAGTAGCACTCAGTGAAATGGTTTATACACTGTGAAATAAGCTCTTTTTTCTTTCCTTTTCAACTGCCAAGGGAAAAATACCCTGTTTTATTTTGGACAGAACATTTTCAAACTGATCCATAAATACTTTTTTAAACCCTAAGAACTGATTTTTTTCCCTCCTTCTCAAGTGAACAAGTAATGTAGCAGCTCAGCCAGTGCTCTACAAAAAGAATTCTTCCCCTCCCCATCATCACAGGGGCTTTGAGTACAGTACATTTTGTGCCTGCCATTAAAAAGTCAGCACAAGCCCCCAGCAGCTGCTGAACCATGATACATATATCTGCCAAAAATGCAGAAGGCACAATACAAATATTCCATACAAAAAAATTTTGTGTGAGATATACGTAAGAAATGGTGAGGTGTTTTTTACATGAAAATTGCATTTTTTAACTCAATTAGTGGCCTATACTAATATTTTACAGTAACAATAATTTATGACAAATATCAGAATATATATTTTATGGCTACATGTTTTTCTACATAATTTTATATGTTAATATTGTAATAGATATTCTTAATAATGTTTAATTTCTTCCTTTATAATATTATAGCTTCATGTTTTTCTCTCTCATATAAATTGTAGATATATCTAAATATAGACAGTTCTTTAGTAGATGATAACAAAAGTTCATAGGATGAGTGACAGGAAAAAAGACTCAAATGTTTTAAACATTTGATTTTTTAAGTACCCTCAAAAATTCTGTTTAATAGGAAACAAAATAATGTTCTCTGTCTTCCATATGCTATTAATTTAAATGTGGATATTTGTATAATTTTACAGAATTCCACAGGAGATTCAGAGAACAGGTTAAGGTGACAGCTACTCTGTTACATAATTTCCATTGCAAAACTCTTAATCACATAAAAATCAACTCTTGGACTTTTACCACAAATTTAAAGATACCACAAAGAAATTGTTTTTTGTGTGCTTGTTTAATCTGAAGTATTAGACTTATAGACATAAAAAACACAGAAATTTTCTTGTGAAACCACCAAGCCATAAAAGCACAATAGCTTTTCTCAAGAGACATACAACAAAATCCTTTCTCAGCTCTCCTTCCTTTCTGCTCCTCTTCCCCTTAGACTGGCTGGATCAACTGCTAGAAACATGAGTAGAAATTAATCACAGAATCATGTAGTGACTTGGGTGTGAAGGGACCTTAAAGATCATCTTGTTCCAACCCCACTGCCACAGGCAGGGACACTTTCACTAGACCAGGTTCCTCAGGGCCCCATCCAATCAGGCTTTGAACACTCCCAGGGATAGGACATCCACAGCTTCTCTGGACAACCTGTTCAAGTGCCTCACTGCTCTCACAGTAAAGAATTTCTTCCTTATATGAAAACTTTCCCCATATTTCTTGCAAGCTCCTCTTATATCTTGAAAGGCCACAAAAAGGTCTCCCTGGAGCTCCCTCTTGTCCAGCTATGCTTTATCTTCCCTCACTGCATCCCTACACATCTGGGTAGTATTCCTGTACTCTTCCCAATGTACACATCTCTGGTTCCTCTGTCTGAGCATTTTATTTTCATACTTTGCTTTGACCAAGAGGTCCTTACTGAGGTATGCTGGTCTTGGGCCTTCCTTCTCCAAATTATTACATGTGATTATCAAGAGTTCTTGTGCTTTAAGAAAAATGTCTTCAAAGAGCTGTCAGCTCTATTCAGCTTTGTTGTCCCTGAGGGCACTTTTCCAAGGGGTCTCATCCATGGTTGCCTTAAACAATGGAAAGTTTGCTTTCCTAAAATTTGGCATTCTGACTCTACTCTCCACATGCCCTGTGTCCCTCAAGACTGTGAATTCCACCAGGACATCATGGCTGCAGCCCAGGCTGCCACCGAGCTGACATCCTTAACTAGTTATTCCATGCTGGTGACCAACAGGTCTAGTAACACTTCTCTTTTGGTCAGATTAAAAAAATTATTCTTGACTGTCTCCAAGAGTATTCTGGATGCCTTACAGTTTGCTGTGATGCTCTTTCAGCAGTTGTCAGGGTGACTGAAGTCTCTCAGCAGAATCAGAGCTTGTAAACTTGATGCTTTCTGTAGGGGAAGTAAGAACATTTTGTCAACATCGTCTCCTCAGTCAGGTGGCCTCTTGTAAACAACCATGAAGTTTCCTTAGTTGGCTTGGCTCCTAATTTTTACCTGTAACCTCTCAACCTATTTATCACTGGTTTTCAAAGACAGCTCTGTGCACTCAATCCATTTTGTTGCATAAATGTGACAACCATACCTCTCTTATTTTCTTGTCTCTTTTGAATAGTTTATAGCCATCACTTGCAATGCAACAGTTCCATTCCACCATGTGTCAGTGACAACAATTAGACCACAGCTTTCCATCTGCGTAATAGTTTCCAGCTCCTCCTGCTTGCTACCCGTGCTGTGGGCATTGGTGTGGAGGCATTGCAGCTGAGATATTAACTGTGCCACCTTTATAGGAGACATACCCTAATTTCTTTTATACATATCAGCAGAACCAAACCTGTTGGCTCCTAATACATTAGCAGCCCCTGTGTCTTCTTGAAAAATCATGACATTTTACCATAAATGGTTTGGATAACTTAAAGAAGGATTATCAAACTTACTGGAAAAAGTAGGTTTTAATATAAATTTGTGAAAGTGCAAGATAAGAGAGTTCAGTGGCAAGGTTCACTGTATTACTTACTACAGAGATGAAGGAATATTGGATTAGAATCAATTTAGAATGATTTACAGGGATACTGGGGATGCAAAAGGCTAAGAGTGTAAAGAAGATGGAGACAAAATACAAGGGTGCAAAAGGGTTTAGTAGCACTTAATCATTTACTAATTTAACATTTATAAAAGGATTAAATAGGATTCAAATTTCAATTGTAAAAGTCACTTAGTTAAAGATTCACAATAATGACATTAATAGCATTATCAATTTACATGCATGCCCTCAGGCAACAGGTGTGTACATCATATGTGTAAAGTACCTATCAAAAATTCCCATTGGGTTCAGTGGAATATTCACATCAAATCCCTTAGTGTTTCTTGTCAGGCATGGGTTGCAGCTCAAGGAATATGTGTGTGTAGGGGGTTTCAGACCTTTTCAAAAAGTTTCATAACGATGGTACCATTTCACTCAGACTGAATAACTTCACGCAGGTGAAACATTTACCAAGGCTAACAAGGATATCCACTTATCCTTTGTTCCTCACCTTGGCTGGGCAAGTGATGTACATTGAATGGTCAGAATTCTTTCTGCCTTTACCATGCAAGATCTCCTGGTATGGTCCGAGGACGCTACAACATACAACTGGTAAAGGGGCGCTTTATCATTCAGCTTATTTGGTCAAGCCTTGTCAGGTGCTCCTGAAATCGTGGATGATGCCTCAGAGAGTTTTTTTATTTTTTTTGATTTTTATATATTTTAGAAGTATTTGTAGTGAAATGTAGATTAGTTGCTTAAGTCCAATGTTTATGCATACTAACCCTTATTCCATATCAACCTCTCAAAATTCTTTTAGCTGTTTAGCCTTCTTTTCAAGGTAGAATGCTAAATAATATTGCAAGACCTGAAGCACAAGACATACACATAGGCTAATGACCTCAAAGCCCAGAACACTGGAAGCCTTCCAAGTGTCCTATGTGTGATGAGGAAGATGAAGGATGATGAAAAGAGGGTCCCAAAACTCCTCCAGACTTGGTTCTGGATGGAGTGTGCCAGGGGCATTATGGGGCAGGACTGAGGGATGGGTGAACAGGGATTGGATGGGCATTGTTATAAACCCCATGGAAATCAGTGTTCACACACACATATCAATATGTAGTCCTGGTTGAGCCTGGGTGCTCAATAAAACTTGTGCTCTCTTATCATTTCCTACTAAATTGTCTTGGTGTCATTTTCTCTGCAGACTTTTCAGGCAGCATGGAACAGGTCCAGTAAGGAGGAGGGGTGGGATGAGGTGAGGATGTGCCACCACACATTCAAGTGTTATGGGTTATCAGAGTAGGCCTAAATTTAGGCTTTAAAGTTCAGACCAGGCCTGGGATTGTCAGCTGACTTGAGCTGGGCTGGGCTAGCTAACAGCTGACTTCTTCTAGCCAATGGTGTTCTATTCCATAATATATTACGATATCATCTCAAAAGAAGGGGTAAAATCCTGTGTGTGAGTGTGGCTTAGTCAGTTCCATCATGGCTGAACTAGGAGGAGAACGTCCTGCAGCTCTTCTACTGTGCTAAGCCCTGCTCTGACTGTTGCTACTTACCTTTTGTTTGAGTTCAGGGAAGTAGAAACATTTTGTTGTTACTCTTTCTCTTTCTTGCAGAGCATCTTTTAGAGTGCTTATGAATCTAGAGTAATAAACTTTATATTAACTGGGGAGTGGGAGGTTATTTCTTGTTATATATAACTTGTGTAAGTGTGTGTGTTATATTGTAGTTTTCTCTTAATTTTCTCTTTTCTGTATAAATACATATAGTTAGTTTCAGCATAAACCTAGCTTGGAGGGTTTTTTCCCCCCTCTCCCTCTTCTTCCCTTTTCACTCTGTCTTGGACAGATGGCATTTTGCCAGCTCAACCCAAGACAGATAAAAAAAGCAAAGTTTTGAGATTTGGCATTTTAGCTTTTATATAATTACCTCAAGAGATCTATGTTTTACCAGTAGCTCAAACAAGTGTAAAATGATTTTTGAAAGGTGAAAACCCTTACATTTTATTTCTAGGTAAAGCTTAAATATAGATATATAAACATACAATGTACAATGACTCCTAGTCTTTGCATTTCCTTGGAATTGGAAATCGAAAGCGTCAATTTTAAAAATAATAGTAATAATAATAATAAAAACCCACGACCTGGTCAATCATGTGGCTTAGGCTTCAAAGACCAAGATCCATTTGAACTTTTTGAATGCTTACTCTTCTTTCCCATGAAAAAATATAATATGAATGAAGAGCATTTGCAGGAATTTGATGAGTCCCACTACAAAATTTTACACAATACTAGAATTAATCATATTATTTAAACTGACTTATCCTACCAATTTTTAAATGCATGACTTGGCAAATATGATTTGTTTTAAATACAACACTTGAAAGGTAAGATATTTACTTGTTTGATTTTTTTTGTAAAAGCAGAAGAATAAAAAAGATTAGCAATGAAATATGCGTAGGCACTAACACAAACTTTCTCCCACCATGTTCCATTAGCAGTTTTTTGATGTTCTATTGAAAGAACATATGACCCAAGCTTGAACTCATATCTACTGAAAATGCTGATATATTGCAATAATCTGGAAGCCTGCTGTGGAAAAACTCAAAAGCAGAAGGAGAAAGTTACCCCCATTTTTTGACTTGCTGTGAAGACAGAACTAGGCAAGGATTTTTCTGCTAAATCTTAGAGGAAGAAAAAGAACATTTGAAAGCTGAAATATGAAGCAAGATCTGAACTCTTACCTCCCCCAACCTCTAGAAGAGTCAGAAAAGACCTGTGAAGGTTCAAAACTTATATCTTAAGGCAAGGTTTTTCTTCAAATATTTCAGCTACAACAGAAAAATTGTTTTCATAACTAATGAACTGTTTTGAACCAGACCGTTTTAGGTATGCAATGATGTTCTCAACACCTTAGTCTGTAACTGTACTAGCACCTTAGAATTCAACCCTTTCTTCCAGAGTTTAAGAAGATCACGGTAAGGAAAGCATTCTTCTATTAAAAGATATAGAAATATTTTTAAATGTCTGTCTAGAAATGTCAATTGTTTCTGTTTCTGTCACATATCCAGCCCTTTGATAAGCAGATAATAAAGCTGGGTTAAAGAGAAAAGGAAACTAGAGGCAACCATTCTAGGAGAAGGACAATTCTAACTCCAAACCAGGGCAGATGGAGCTCACATAGCCTTGTAAGGCTATCCACCTAAGAGAAGAATACTCTAACCAAATCTACGTCCTGAGAACTTCACTGCCACTGTCCAAGCTCGCTAGGCCCTGGCAGATAAACCTCAGGAGTAAAGAGTGGGGCCAGTTCAGTGCACGCTGTGCCTCACCTAAAAAATGCACTGCGCAGGCTCAAAGGGTACATCCACATTGCAAAGCCCTGTAGTGACAAGCAAGCGACGAAACAGCACTTCATAAGGTGCACTGGAACCTGCAGACCCAACTCTGCATGCAGGCGGTTCAGAACATTGCTCGCTTGATACTGACCCCAGAGATGACAGTCTGGTTTGGCAGCATCCTGAATGACCAAGCAGCCATTTTCAAAGGAAGCACTGCTTTCTCCACACAGAGAGGAGCCTAGAAAAGATACCCTAACCAAATCTCATCTCCACACCCAGTTGGCTAACTGCAGCCAACCGGCATCTTCTGATGTGGCCAAACAAAGAGACTAAGGCATACACCTGCCTCCAAAGGTGTGTTCAAATTGACACTCACAGGTTGGAAAATCACAACCATGCTTGATACAGTGGGTAGTGGACATCCTGAGCATCGTTCTACTCTAATTGCCCATGAACTGTCACAACTCAACATCGACATTGCTGCTCTCAGTGAAGTTTGTCTTCATGAGGAAGGCAGCCTTAAAGAACATGGTGCCAGCTACACACTCTACTGGTCAGGCCAACCCAAAACTGAAAGACACCTTTCAGGAGCTGGCTTCGTGATTAAAAACTCCACTGCCTCCAAACTTGAAAATCTGCCGACAGGTCATTCCGATCGCATTATCTCCTTATGCCTCTCACTACACAAGCAACATGTTGTTCTTTCTAGCATACGTGCCCCAACTCTCCAAGCTGACCCAGCGGAAAAAGACAAATTCTACACCAACCTGCACTGCCTCACCCAAAAGGTTCCAGCAATGTTAAGATCATAATCCTTGGTGACTTCAATGCCAGAGTAGGAAAGAATTCTGAAGCCGGGAAAGGAGTCCAAGCACTGGCACCTCATTGACTATGTCTTAGTGCAACAGAGAAATGTTTGCAATGTGCATCATACCCAAGTGATGCCTAGTGCAGAATGTTAAACAGACCACCACCTTGTGTGTTGCAAACTTAACCTCCACTTCAAGCCCAAACCTAAGAGAGGCAGCATTCCAAGGAGGAGGCTCCAAGCTAACAATCTTCAAACAGCTACAGTGAGAGACAGCTTCCAGGTGAACTTCCAAACTAGACTTGAAGATCATCCCATAGATCTCTTTCCTGAAGTGCTTTGGTAACATATCCTGCAGTCCTCTGAAGAATCCTTAGGGTTCTCCTCCAAGAACAAAAAAGACTAGTTTGATGAAAACAATCAGGAGATCCAGGAATTGTTGAAGAAGAAACCTGTTCACCAAGCACATCTTGCTCAGCCATCTTGCCATGTATCATCTTGCATGCAGTAAGCTCCAACAGAAACTTTGAGACATCCAGAACAAATGGTGGCTCAATCTAGCAGAAAAGACTCAACTATGCACAGATTTGGGTGACCACAGAGGATTCTACGAGGCCCTGAAAGCAGTGTACATATCCACACACCAGGTTCAAAGTCCCCTGCTCAGCTCAGCACAGATGGCCAAATGCTTCTCACAGATAAAACCTCCATCCTGAACCAGTAGTCTGAACATTTTCAGACACTCTTCAATGCCAACCATATAGACCAAGGCTCAGCAATTCTCAGCACATTAGACATCAACTGGTGAAAAATGAATCGAATATAGTCCTTACTACAGGGGAGACACTTAAGACCATAGAGCAGGAGAAAACTGGCCAGGCAGCTGGGGTTGATGGAATTCCACCTGAAGTCTGGAAGCATGGAGGTCAAGCACTTCATGCTAAATTTCACAAGCTTGTTGTACATTGCTGGGAACAGGGTAAACTACCATCATATCTGACGCAGCCATCATCACCCTCTACAAGAAGAAAGGAGAAAAATCAGACTGCTCAAATTACCAAAATATTACTTTGCTCTCCATTGTTGGTAAAATCCTTGCAAGAATACTTCTGAACAGATTAGTACCCGCTATCACAGAAGAACTTCTACCTCAATGCCAGTGTGGTTTCAGAGCCAATAGGAGTACCATAGACATGGTATTTGTTCTCAGACGACTGAAAGAGAAGTGTAGGGAATAGAAGAAAGGACTCCACGTAAACGTTCATTGACCTCACCAAAGCTTTTGACACTGTGAGCAGAAAAGGCCTGTTGCAGATCTTGGAATGTTTAGACTGACCCCCCAAGTTCCTCAAAAGGGTCACCCTGCTGCCTGAGGATGTACGTGGACAAGCCAGATATGGCGATGCATTCTCTGAGCCCTTTCCAATAACCAATGGTGTGAAACAAGGTTGCATTCTTTGCACCAACTCTATTCACAGTCTTCTTCAGAATGATGTTCCAAAGGGCCATGGCAGACCTCAATGAGAAAACAGCATCTACATCCAATATCGTACTGGAAGTCAATCTAAGGTGACTGAAGGCCCACACTAAGACTATAAATCACCTTGTCCTCAAGCTGCTTTTTGCTAATGACGCTGCCCTCGTTGCTCACACAGAAACAGCTCTGCAATGCTTAACATCCTGCTTTGCAGAGGCTGCTGAGCTTTTTGGGCTGGAAGTCAGCTTGAAGAAGACAGAAGTTCTCTACCAACCTGCACCTCAGGAAGTCTTCCATCATCCCCACACTACCATAGGTGAATCAGAGCTTAAGTCAGTCCAGCAGTTCACCTATCTGAGAAATATCATTTCCTCAGACAGTAAGATTGACAAAGAGATAGACAACAGGTTAACAAAGGCATACAGAGCCTTCAGAAAATTCCATAAAAGAGTTTGGTCCAATAAACACCTGAAGAAAAGTGCAAAGATCAGTGTCTACAGAGCCATTGTACTGTCTACTCTTTTATATGGGTCTGAATCATGGATCATCTACCACCATCACCTATGACTTCTTGAATACTTTCATCAGCACTGCCTCCTTACAATCCTAAACATCCACTGGACTGATTAAGTGACTAATGTGCCTGTTCTTGAACAGGCAGGGGTCACCAGTATCTAGGTCATGCTGATGAGAACGCAGCTGCGCTGGGCAGGGCACGTCTCCAGGATGGAGGATCACTGCCTCCCGAAGATTGTGCTCTATGGTGAACTTGCCACCGACTGCCACAAGAGAGGAGCCCCAAAGAAGAGATACAAGGACTCCCTGAAACAACACCTCAGCTTTGGCCATATTGACTGCCATCAATGTTCCACTCTGGCCTCCAATCGGGATTCATGGAGACACACCATTCATGACGCTGCTGCTTCCTTTGAGAATGCACACAGAATCAGTCTCAAGGAGAAAAGACAAAGTAGAAAGAACCATTCCTCGCCAATATCGCCAAAGGAGACATTCTGCTGTGCCTCTTGTGACTGGACATGCCTATCCTGCATAGACCTTTTTAGCCACCAGCACACTTGAAGAAAGTGTGGGTAGTACCCTTCCCAAACCTTCATTTGCAAAGCCTAGCTATGATGTTCATCTGGTAATATCATTTAGTCTCTGAATTTCATCAGTGTCAGCATAGAAAGAACTATTCCTATTTTAAATCAATTTACCATTATTAATAAAAATTAAGAAAATAAAAGTAAAATAGACATTTTTGCATTATTTTTTTTCATTTAATGAAATTGTGACAAGCTATACAGCAATGTCATTTATCCTCAGTATCACTACTACCCTTGTCTAGCTAAACCTGCAAAGAAATATGCAACATAATAAGATTCAGATACATTTCAATTTTCCATACAAGAATAGGACCCAACCACAGTTTCACAAATCAGTTTTCCTTGAAAATACGTAAGTCCTCTGGCTCTTGCAATCTTTCTCTGTACTCAAAGAAAATTTGTTCACAGTATCAGAAAGTAAATTTACATATCATACATACTAAGCAAATGTATGCCCTACCAATACAGCAAGAATATATCCTGGGGAAAATTTTAATTAAAAGTCAAACCATGGCAAACAGACATCAGGATGCTCTAATTCAGTATAAACAAATTACCTGTTTGAAAAACAAAAAAATCAAACAAAAGTATTTCTATCCCCAGCCTATCACTCGCACAGACTTCTACAAATGTGGTAAACAGTAAAAGAGTTTGATTTCCTCAGTCATAATGTACAATATCTTTAGCTAAATATATGGCCAAGTAGATGGCTGGAGCATGGATCAGCTAAGGCCTTCTGGAAAAAGAAGTGATTTGTGTTCTTTGAGAACAGAATACACTCATCTCTTAAAAGCTATGTGTATTGCAGATGAAGTTAAACAGTTTGAAATAAGAAGCATTAGAAGGGCACAAGCATTAAGTGTGCAGATGGAGATATTTCCAAGGCATGGAAATTTATGGATCATACCATGGAGACAACCCAAAACCTGAAAGATTAACACCCATTGTAAATGTAGCGGGAAGTGCAAGCAGGGGCTGGTAGCAAAGATCTTGAGAATACAGGAACAAGATGACATCAGAGGCCCAATATGAAACACAGTGAATATCTTAGCAACACTTAGAGCCAGATAAAGAAGGATTCAGGGCATAACAGAGCTAAACTAGTATATGCAAAACAACTCATGTAGTAAAAATGTGAGGAGAAAAAACAATTAAGTATAAAAAACCAGTTGTTTTTTAGCCTCTACAAAATGTGAACAGATGAAGACTACAGAGAATATCTTCTACCTTTAGTGACACCATGGTTCATGAACACCAATGCATATCTGTAGTAAGTCTTTTCTCAGGACACCTCTTTTTGGTTCATCTCTGACTGTATTTTGCTACCGAAACTAAGGAACAATAAGTAAGGTATTATTTCACATGACATTGATAGCTTAAATAAATTAGAATTTTAAAAAGCAGCTCACATTTTTTCCTCCAATCTTCCCATATGACCAAGTGGTTTAATAGAGCAGCCCAAAGTCAGCATAATGTTGCATGCAACACAGTCAACAGCAATAATTGTAGTAGTGGTGTATATTAGATGGAAATTAGATCTATTAACATCATGGCTTTCTGTCACAGTAGAGTATTCTAAGTTCACATTTTTTGTAATAGAAATCACTGATGACACTCCTCACTTGTCACTGGTTCTGCATTGCACTTCTAAAACTCTGTGGTAGCTTTTGACAATGGAGATAGTCCAGATTCTAAATCCAGTTTAACCTGTCTGAAAACTGTACATTTTATCAGGGCAACAAGTTATTTCAAAGTAGAAGTTGATTGCTAATTATGAGGACAAAACCTCATAATTTTTCTGGATGGATGGTACTTTAAGAAACGTATTTTTTTAATTCACTCATGGGTCATCCCCACCCCCTGGAATGTGGTGTATTTCCAGTTAGACAGAACAATGGGCCTGATGTGTCATCTGACACAATCCTACAGGAGATAATATAAACACAGATGATTTCTTCATTGATAAAGATTATTTCAAATCTTTCAAAATTAAGCAGGGAAAAGAGAAGTGAGTGTTCCATCTCTCTGCTGTTCAAGTATTACCTTCTCACTCAGTCTGTACAACAAACTGGCCTTATTGAGGTAAATTCAGTCTTTACTTCCTTCCTGTGCCAGACCAGAAAGACTCCCTAAAAAGACTGTGCTAATGTTTAAACTAAAAACCTTATGAAAACCTTGTCTGAAGATTGATGACACTACTTTACCCAGAGGAGAAATTCAAATGACCTATTTTTCTTGTAGACTTGGTAGGAGGGAGGGAGAGAAAGTCCTTAATTAGACATCTCTGAGATAAGATCATAACATACCAAAATATCACAATAAATTTAAAGACCAAGGGAAAACAGTATTTTCTTTCCCTTCTGATTTTGTCTCGTATACTTTTTATCTCCAGGGAAATAGCTGAATATTATTTAAGGAGAACTTTTTTTCTCTTGCTTTTTATTTTTTTTTTAAATTATTATTCATAAATACAACAGCAGATGAAAAAAACTGAAAGACTAATATGGTCCATACAGATCATCATGCAAATTAACCTAAGAAGATTAAAGTTTCTGAGCTTGTATTATCCAGGTTGATGATGCATTACTGCTGGTTTTTTATTATACAAAATGATGAACAAAAAGGAAGACAATCTGTTTTCCAAGCTGTTTGGAACTCCCTCTTTCAGCAAGGATTTGACTGAAAAGGGAAAAATTCTCCAGTTCCCTTCACTTTTTGTAATAAATAAAAAAGAGTGGATCTAGATTTATTCTCATGCTAATCTCTTTGTTTAATATCCATAGAAGGGTATTTATGGTTCCAGTTTCTTGAGGATGTTTCAAGATGTGTCAGCATTATTTGAAAATTGCTGTAATATTTGCCTGTGGGCAGTAGGTTTGTCTAGCACCAGATTAGCCAGACAAAATAAATTCAGAATAATTCTGCACTCTTTCAGAAATGTCAAACATTAGCGTATGCACTTGTAAAGTTCCGTTATTGTTATGCTACAGTTAATAAAAGCTGCTATTAAAAAAATCAGATAAAAGGAAAAAATTCTCAAAGTTCTTGAAAATAATATCCCATTTTTTATTTTCCTCTCATTTACTTCAACTCACTGCTCTTGATCTAGTAATCTTAGTCTACAGAATGGTTCATCTCTTTGAGTCGTTGCCTTTCTTATTGAAACAAACATATCAAGAAGTAAGGGAATATTTTCATAACTTCTACTATAGCCTGCAGGACTTTCTGGCAACCCAAGGCAGAACAGAATCCACTGAGCTGTGCTGAGAGCACTCTTTGTGTCCTGTTTGTGCATCCAATTTCTTCTTTAAAAGGGTAAGGGAACTTTCTGCTGATAAAAATGTATTTTGGTCCTTGTTGGGATTGCTTTTATCAGCAAAATCAGCAATAACTGAAATAAAAACAAAACTTTTTTTTAATAATTTGAAATTGTCTTTTTTTCATCTAGACACCTCAAAGACGGTGGGAAACAGAATTAAGTAAATAACCTAAGGTCACAGCAACCAAACTAAATCCATTTAGGTGTGACTTTATTCCCTTTGCATAATGTTTCACAGAAAGATAAATATCTTCTTACTTTCTTAATTTATTCTGCAGCATAGAGGTAACTATTCTTACTTCATCCTATCTATCTGGATACTGAGTTCATTTCCTTTTCACATCACTTCCCAAAGAAAAAATATGCAGCCAGTATGGCCACCTGGCAGTATAGAAAATGAATTTAAAATGAAAGTTGTGGTCATGTTAAGGAATTATGAATGCCAAGGCCCTCCAAAGCTGTTTATTTCAAATTGCCTTTCTTTCAAAACTGAGAAACAATATGCTTTCCTTAAGACTTTAATTTCCTTAGTTGCTGAAATATTGCAAATGTGTCATTCAGACACAGAAATAGCTCATTAGATTTCATCAGGTTGTAGATTATTTAGGAAAAATATGTTGAGTGTGAGCATAGAAATATGAATAAATCTTTTGTCACCTTTTCGCATGTTATCCCTGAACTCTCAACACATATCTGTGTCCCTGGGGCAGTTATTTCCTTCCATATGTGTAGTTGCTGACCATAGAATCTCCTGCTTGGTAGTTATGCTAACTTAAGAATTTATCAGCAATTTAACGTTTTAAAATAGCAAAGGCAAGTGTATACCTCAATAAGCACTTCAAATTACTAGGTTTCTGAATGCCAGATGATAACAAAGCCTTTATATTTTTGCACCAATTTTACTGTAAACAAGATTTCCTTTGCAGGTCAAAAGGCAAATGTAATCTTCAAAAATTTTTTCTACAAAAATGAGTTATAATCAGAGGTCCAAAGTAAGAGGTAGAGAAG
>VWZD01008425.1:49405-72977 GCA_013396695.1 Sakesphorus luctuosus | reverse complement strand
CCCCCCCTTCTTTATTACCTTATCCAGGAGGTGGAACTACAGGTGCTGGTGGGCTCAGCCTTGACCAGTAGTATGTCCATCTTGGAGACATCTAGCATTGTCTCTATAGGACATGCCAGCAAACCTGCTCTAGCATGAGCTCCATTCTCCGTGGGTCCACAAGTTCTGCCAGGCAGCTGCTCAAGCACAGGCTTTCCACAGGGTCATAGCTTCCTTTGGGAGCATCCATCTGCTCTGGCCTGTAGACCCCCATGGGCTACAAGCTCCACAGGCTACATCTATGCTCCACCATGGACCTCCATGGGCTGCAGGGGGACAGCTTGTCTCACCATGGTCTGCACTATGAGTTGCACGGGAATCCCTGCTCTGGTGGCTGAAGACCTCTTTTCCCTCCTTCTTGATGGAGAGCTGTTCCTCTCACATATTCTGACTCCTCTCAAGCTGCTTTTGCCATTGTGCAGCATTTTTTCCCCTTCCTAAATCTTTTATACCTGCAGCACTACCACCACTGCTGATGGGCTCAGTCTTGTCTTGTGGCACTTTCATCTCAGAGNCCCCCCCTTCTTTATTACCTTATCCAGGAGGTGGAACTACAGGTGCTGGTGGGCTCAGCCTTGACCAGTAGTATGTCCATCTTGGAGACATCTAGCATTGTCTCTATAGGACATGGGGGAAGCTTCTGGTAGCTTCTCACAGCAGCCATCTCTGTACCCTCTCACTACAAAAGCCTTGCCACTCAAACCTAATGCTCTGGTCGACAACAGGAAAAAATCTAAGATCCCACGTTCAGTTCTTGTAAGAAGGATCTGCATGAACTGCTAGGCACTGAACCTTCTGCATGGAGTCTAGACACCAACAGAAACTTTATAATGAAATATAAATGCCTCAAGAGTTGTGTGCAAACTGTGAGCATGGCAACTATTTTGTTGCATAGCAGTCCTGCCATGCACATTCCAGACTGAAAACTACCACAAGGTAAGCCCTCGTTCACTAACCTGAATCCTTTCCTTGAGGTAATACAGTCACTTTTTCCTTGGAAGCTCAGAAATCTCCATTTTATGGTAAGCTAGGACTTGAATTTCTGCGTTTTTTTTTCTTAATTTCCAGTGTAACACATTAAAAATCATAGCTAGAGGAAAATAGATTTAAGAACAAAACACTATCCATCTGGACAGGTTGTTACGAATGTGTCAAAAGATGATAAATGGAGCATAATGTCAGTAGTCAGTACAGTGAAATAGAGTTGTTCCCATCTTAAAGCTGTTCTCTTCTGCAGACCTTTCTTCTTTCTTTCTTTCTTTCTTTCTTTCTTTCTTTCTTTCTTTCTTTCTTTCTTTCTTTCTTTCTTTCTTTCTTTCTTTCTTTCTTTCTTTCTTTCTTTCTTTCTTTCTTTCTTTCTTTCCTCTCTAAATCTCTCTTATTTATTCAGTATCTCCTGTTCTTGGAGAAAGTAGAAATGCCTTGTGCAGGCTTTTCTTTCCATCTTTTTCTATTTTACTAAATGTTGAATCCACAACCCTAATATGGCTAAAAACTAAAATATCAACTCATAACGGTTTCACCTATGAAGTAAAGTAATGTTGGTATAAAATATAATATTTTACTATATCTGGATTACTTAAGGAGTCAGGATTTGTGTCATGAAGCACTAGATATAAACATTTCTTTGGACTTATTGTAAATGTCTTTTTCCCAGAGAATAGTTCATTAAGCTTTCCATGGTTGCCTACATTTTATTTTTACAGCAAATATCATCTTTTTGGCTAAAAAAAAAGAGATTTCAGGTCTGAAGAATGCATGATTGTAAGGTTCTATAAAAAAAAAAAAGTAGAGTTCAGAAGACAATTTTTATCCTTTTTATATATGATCTTTGCTGCCATGATGAACAGAAAATGTAGAATTTATAAATTAAAGATGGCTTTTGTATTGTGTAGACACAATGACAAGTCTTTTTTGTCTATTCCTATATTTAATTTAAATTGAAAGAGCTCATGATCTTCCCATAATTTCCTAAAACTCTTTTTTTCCTCTTAGTTTTTCTAAATATACCTACCAAAACAAGGTCTGAAAAAGCATTTCGTTTTACTGAATGACAAAAAAACCCTGTACGTTTTATGTTAAAGAGCACCTAAATGTGCTATGATTTTTCCATTAGTCAGTTTTGTTTCATTTTAACTTCATAGAAAAGCCAGATAATATCAAAGAATTTCTATTCCTATCCTAATCTGAGTTTGAAGCCTTTTAATAGAATCTTTATATAACCTTGCTGTAACATTTTAAACTTTTTCCTCAATATAATCTGACCTGTATCAAGCTTGGTTTATTATACTATGGCTTCTTTGGAGTTTGTTTGTTTGTTTGTTTGTTTTCGTCTGAGTCATTTATTTAATCAATATGTGCTGTGATCCTATTTATTGAACTAATATTTCAGTGCCTTCTGTGTAATACCTTATCCAGTGTTCATGACTGCTCTTCCATTACTTTAGAACAGGATTTATAGCCCCTATGAGTAATCCCATTTAGCATGTATATTTCCAACCTGAATTCTATATTATGTGGCTCATTGTGGTGGCTAACACTTTATGTGTGTCAGACTTCAGTGTAAGACCATAGTGTTTATTCTTAAAAGAGAAATTGTTGATTATAGCTGTATCTCTCAGCGTTGATGTAAATCCCTCAAATCTTCTCAGGTCTGAGAAGAATCTAACCTGACTTTTAGTAAACTTCTTGGTTATCTTCCCCTCTTCTTTCATATCCTGCTGTTACTGTCATCATCTTCCCATGGGTATAACTAATTTATTTGTATTCCTTAGTATTCTGCCTTCTAATTGACAATTTCTCTTCTTTTGTAACGTTTTTCCCTTGGAGATACCTCTTTTTCTGATTTATTCATGTGATAATATTCTGTAGCACATCACCCTTTCTTAAGAGTTCGCCCTCTAGGCTCTCTTTCTCAGTAAATTTTAAGAGCAGAGATTGGACAAATAACTCATCTTCCTATCATGTTAGAAACCTATTCTGACTTCTGTCATGTCTCCTTGGTGCATTTTATTTCTGAGATCTCTTTCTCCACAAACTCTACCTGTCAATGTATCACTCATAAATAACTCTTGTCAGGTAGCCACTCAAGATCAATGTACATCTAGCACTGCTGACATCACATAACTCATTTTGTCTCCTCCGTTTCTTGGGTCACTTTTGCTGCTGCCTCAGGTTCTATGTACATCTTCTATTTCTCACACTTAGAAAGAAAAACAGTACTCCTGACCTCTACCACTCTTAGCCACAATATTTCTAATTTTCTTCTCTCTATGCCATTTGACCTTTGAGGTACAAAGTACAGAAACAAAGCTCTGCTCCTCAGCAAATGGCAAACTGTCTGTCAGTAGACTGAAGTGTTGGATTATAGCTTCACAAAGAAATATCTGGGCAGATTGTGCTCAAAGGATTCTAAGAGGAATGAGCCTGTCAATGGAGGAAATGCACACGGAGAAAAAGGTTCTATCTAATATTTACACCAAATTGTTCATACTTTATGACCTGAAAACATAAATTTTAATTAAGAATAGTAATGCCATTTTTTAGGCATCTGCGTCAGTCTGTGAGTATGCTTGTAAAATGAAAAGATAGTAAACATTAAAAACAGTAATTTAAATTAAAAAAGTGATTTAAATTAAAAAAAAGAAGAAAAAAAAAAAGGAAGAATAACATTCCTAAATCTTTACTCTTTAAGAATACTAACATCCTTCCTTAGAAGTAGATTTTTTAAGAGAACTTTTTTTATCATATGTTATATAAGAAAACCAAACTTTTTTTTTTTTTTTGCCAATGATTTTGATGACTGGATCAAGTGCACTTACAGTCAGTTTGCAGATGACATAGGTAGGATTGTTAATCTGCTGGAGGGTAAGAAGGCTCTACAGAGGGATCTGGACAGGCTGAATACATGTGCTGAAGACAACTGTAAGAGGTTCAATAAGGCAAAGTGCTGGGTCCTGCACTTTGAACACAGCAGCCCCAGGCAGTGCTACAGGCTACGAGAAGAGTGGCTGGAAAGCAACTCCTAGTAAAAGAACCTGGGGGCAGTGGTTGACATCCAGCTGTTCAGAAGCCAGCAGTGTGCCAGGTGGCCAAGAAAGCCAATGACATCCTGGCTTGTATCAGCAGGACCAAAGAACACATTGTCCCCCTGTACTCAGCACTGGTGAGGACACACCACAAACGTTTGGGTTTGGGTCCCTCACTTCCAGAAAGATATTTAGGTGCTGCAGCATGTCTATAGGAGGGCAATGGAGCTGAGGAAGGTTCTGGAGCACAAGTCCGATGAGAATTGGCTGAAGATGGGGTTATTTAGCCTGGAGGAAAGGAGACTTAAGGGAGAGCTTACTGTTGTCTACAACTGCCTTAAAAGATTGTAGCCAGGTGAGGGTTTGTCTCTTTTCCCAGGTAAGAAGTGACAGAATGAGAGGAAATGGCCTCAAGTTGTGCCAGGGAATGTTTAGACTGGATATTGGGAAACATTTCTTCATCAAAAGGGTTATCAAACCCTGGAAAATCTTGATGGAAAAAACACCCTTGAAGGTAATTAAAAGGTGCATAGATGCAGCACTTAGGAACACTGTTTAGGGGTGGACTTGACAGTGCTGAAATTACTGTTTCTGTTGGGGGAGTTGATGGTCTTAGGGATCTTTTCTAACATAAATTATTTTATGATTCTATATTTATTTTTCACTGATTCAGCTGATTTTGACATTCCTCATTAAATAAAGAATCAAAAAAACAACTCTTCCTAATTTTGTTAAAAATTTGAAGCAATTTTTCAGAAACAAAATTCACACTGCAACTGCTTAACCAGTTTTTTTCAGAGCCTTATCAGAGATGAAGCTCTCACTTGTTAAAGGATAGAAGAAATTAATGATTAACAGTCCTTTGGACTATGATACTGAAAAATCAAGAACACTGATTGTCCCCTAATGTGCTGAACTGGGCTATAAAATAAGGTTTCAATATATATGGACTAGAAAGTTATTGAGGAAAGTCATTCTCATTGGCTGAAAGACTTTAAATCTTCAAGTGTATTATGAAGTTTATGCTCAGGAACTATTCCACTGACTTCTTGGCCTCAAAGGACTGAAAAGGTGCATGCTGAGTACATGTAACATTCCAGGTATAATAAACAATTTCATGAAATAGATTACTGGGGGGTAAAAAGTTACCTTTCTTTTTATAGTATTTTTGTCTCCAAAAAGCTTCATTATCTTCAAATTTTAATGAGGACATCAAAAGAAATCCTAGAATAACCTGTAACCTTGAAGAACTTAGTAGCTAGTACAAGATTATTAGCAATCTAATAAAAATGGAAGAAAAATGAAGAGTCCTAACAGTTCCATGACCAGCTATTTGGAAACAGAATGTTCTTAAGTTTTTAGGCACAGATTTTAAAACTTTATTTTTCTGCAGAAGGAATCTATATCACAAACATCTGTATCACAAACAGAACAAATTATATTTACTTTGAAATATGATGTAATATATGAAAACATAAATATTTATAACACATTAATGCAGGGGCTGTGAGCTTTCTGGCGTCAAGCCATACTAAGCTGTGCATCTGCATACACAGAGGACAACATATTAGCATGTTTATGCTAAACCTTTCCCAATTCCTTTTCCTTGTTTTTTCCCTATGAAAACTAATTACATTTTGAATTCCTGAGCCTCTTCTGCACTTTGTTGAGTAATAAATGGATAGTTAGTCAAAACCAAAAAGCTATGACACTGCAGACTGAGTGTCAATGAGGCCCTTTTTAAATTGCCCTTGAGCCTGCTGGATTAACTTTAATTGATGCTGCAGTAATATCCCATGTTAAATAATTTACAATGGTTTTTGACTCCCCAAAGCATCACTTAATACCTTGCAATTATTAAAGTAGCATGCACCATCAAATTGGCTAGATAAATTAGTCCAAAAAAAGGCCATGATATCTTTCCTGTGAGGAAATGTACACTATAGACACAGATTTTCCAGTATAATAACAAGTTTAGAGGTCTTTAACGTTAAATGACAAAACCTCCTAAGAGAGACACTTTTTTTCTTTCCAATAAAACAAAAAGTGTATTTTGTAAAGCCAAGGCAGACTCACAAATACAGTTTTCCTTAATAATAATAAAGAATAAAGCTCCATCAGATTTTGATTATGAAGATCTGCCTAATGTAATTCAAGAAAAAAGGGAAGAATCAGTCTCCAATAAATAAAAAGACTGACAGAATGATTTCTAAATAAATCCACATTGACCAAAAGGGCTGAATGTCTTATGCTTCATTTCTTAAAACCTCTGCTCTGAAAAGAGGTTCTGAGTAAATGTTAGGACCTGAAACACAAAATGAACATGGCAGGAATTTAGAGAGAGAATTCTGTTCTAAAATCACTGCATATGCAAGTACAGCATATAAGGTCAGAGAGAGCTGGGCTGCTTTTTAGAGTGGAGAAAGAAGTTAGAATTTCTAACAAAATGATTATCATGGCATTGATTGCTTAGATGAGTGATTTTCAGATTTTCTCCTTTGGAGAGGAAATGCACCACACCTCTTCCTAGCATAAAATCCTACCAAAATTTACCTTAGGTATTTTAATTATTATGATTAAACCAAATATGTTATTAATCACCTTACTATTTTTTACTTAAATCTGAAGACAAAGTATGTAAGTTAAAGTGGATTTTCTATTACTTACCAAATAAATCAAATTCAGAGATGAAGGATCTATACTTTATCATTCAGTAAGCAAATCAAAATAAGAAAGAGACCATATTTTCATGGATATCAATTGTATTGCAACCACAACTATATTTACCTTAAATTCAGTAAACCTAATTTATACTGATACCAAAGTGAAAATATATTGTTTATTCTGAAATGTTACTCCTTTCATTGATTTTAATTATGAAATTAAATTTATGTGCTTCAAAGGAAGATGATAGTTTAGTGTGAAACATTATGGTTATGACAGCGTTGAAAGCACAGCAGCTGGAGCACAGGACTGTACCTACACTTAGAGCTCAATGGGGTGCTAGAAGGACTAGACATTTGTTTTACAAGATCTGACAACAGTTTCTTAAATCAATCAGAAGTATATCTTTTAGTGAAAATCTATTTTCCTTTATTAAAAAATATTATCCAAGTATATTCATATCATCTTTGCTATTGAGGTAGTTTCTAGAAGCAACAACAAACACACAGAACTACCTCTTTGAATTGCATCAGTGTCAGGTCCCTCCTCTCCCTCTATCCTGTTCTTGTGCACTGGAAGCACAAGATCAGCTCTTAAGAAAACCAATTATAGAGGTCATTTTGGTTTGAACAGGAAAAAGGTCAGGGACTATGACTGAAATCCTCCCTAGCTGAAACATGGCAACCTAAGCGTATCTTTAGCATAACATCTGAAAAGTGTTTCAAAGTACAGTCTGAGCACATGATGGATGTAAAATGCTGATCTGTTTAAGTTATGGCAAATTCTGACGGGATTTCTCCTTCAGCATTTTCTCTGAAATTTGCTTCCCACCTTGGGATCACCTTAATTTCACAGCTTTTTAACATGGCATTCATGCTCTTGTTTAGACAGTCTGTGTATAGACATGCATAGTTATAAATCCTGCTTCTGGATTTTGGGTTTTGTTTTGTTTTAATTGATAAATGTTTGCTTTTATTAGGTGTCTTTTTCCAGTGTCTTGCATGACACTGTTTTTTTAAGGGAGTTACAACCCAATGCAAGATTCTGTAGAGTTTGTTAAAGAAAATTTACAAGTAAACTACTTTTGCTATGACAAAACAAAAATTATTTTTTCCATATGTATGGGTTGGACTCCATACATCTTCCCAGTGGACTGAAAAGTGTAGCTGAGATGAGGAATGTCACAATTCAAGCACGGCCTAAGTGCAACTATTCCTTAGTAACAGTATGTTGCCTCATGGTCTGAGATTTGAGAACCTTCTTTTTTAATATACTGAAGTCATTAGAAGTTAATCATGTAAAGATGAGCTCATAAGGAATCTTAATCTGGGAGCTGGGAAGCTATTGGTGGTGTGAACCACAAATCCTTATGTGAAGTAATTTCTGCTCTCTTTTCCTAGACATCAGGCAACAAGATGAACTATATTTAACACTCATTAAAAAAATTAAAATCCTGTGTTATGAATAAACAGCAAGATACATTTACACCATGACGTGTGATCTCATTTCCACAGATTAACAAAATAATAGTCCTTAGGTGAAACAACTCTACCAGGCAGCTAACATTATGCATACATTGTATTCACAACAAATAAAAACATGAAAGAGTCAATTACTGTAAGTCTGTTGCTTAAAAGCCTCAATATTTTTAAAGCACATCTATGAATACTTTTTTCTAATTGCTTTGGGGGAAAAAAAAGAAAAAGAAAAAGAAAAAGAAAAAGAAAAAGAAAAAGAAAAAGAAAAAGAAAAAGAAAAAGAAAAAGAAAAAGAAAAAGAAAATTTTCAAGAAAATCTACCAAAATCACATTTCAAAAAGTTAAGAAAAATGAGCAATCTTTGCAATTAAAACTACATACATGTATTTTCCAAAGATGTGTTTGCTTATTGACTGTGAATTTATTTCCTTTAGTTTTGACGTATTTATAGTATTGAAGGGAAATTTATCCCAAAGTTGAAAAAAGACAGAGAATCCAAACAAAACCAAAAAAAGCCTCCTATATAAAGCAACAGGAAAGCTTGTGCTTCTTACAGGAAAATACCCAGTACTATCACATTTTCTTTTCAGACATTTTAATATTAGGAGACCATAAACACACAGTAACTCAGTTTTATAGACTACTCTCATGAGAAAAAGAGGGAAAAAAGCATTCTGAGCTATAGAAATTGTTTTGTATAGTGGAAACAATTGCTGGATGAGCCTTTTTTGATTTTTTTTCATTATTTGTTTTTAAGATAAAGTAGATTCTCTTTTGCTAATAATATGATGTTTAAAACAAAAAATAAACAAAACCCTCCAAACATACATACAAACAAACAAACAAACAAACAAACCACTACATGCTCATTTTGAAGAAGAAATGGTTAGCACTGGGAAGCTGCCCCTGACTTTCATCTAAGATCTCTTTTTCCTGTGTCTAATATTAATTAGCAGTACAGAGATTTTTTTTTTCTTGTTGTTAGTGTGATTTTCTATGCAATTAAAACATTAGTATGTTAGCAGTTGCAAGGGCAGAGAAGTTTTGGACAATTGTGAAAGATGATGTCAAAGGAAACAAGGTAAGCTGCTCCCAAAGACAACACACAGCAGGTTTCTTGTTGTGCAGCTCCTCAGACAACAGTTCACAGCAGAGAACCACAGAATGACAACCAAGAGGTATGTGAACATCAGCAACATGGACTAGGCAAGCCCAACAAATTTCTTTTGTTAAGTAGTATCAGAAGACTAAATTTGTGCAGTGGACCTGTTTTGTCTTCATGTTCCCTCCCTTCCTGTCAAGCACTGAAAAACTTTATCTTCCTTAAGAGGAGGAAATATTTCCACCACGGGGCAGTCTGCAGAGCAGTGACTAGTTGCATATTGCTGCTATGTAATATCAAGACACCAAGCAGCCATTCCACTAAATTACTGGATGCTGATATGCTTTTCTTTTCGGCCTGCAACACATCCTGCTGTGAGTAATATGCCATTGCTATAGGATCCTGTGTTCCCTGTGCCAAAATACTGCAACCACAGTAGAGTAGGAAAGAGATCATACCACCATACTAAAATATTGTTGTGTCCTGAAATAATTTTATAATTCACATGATATTGCTATGTGAGATAAGAAGCATTAATATTGCGAACAATTGAAATTATATTTCCCACCAATAAGCACTTTGATGTCTCCAAACTTGTTACTAAGCACTGGAGTGACTCCTGCATTTGTAGAATATTAAGGAGTGGAATGCTCATTTGGTCTCTTCAAATGACAAAAGGATATCCTTGCTGACATCTGTTCTTCTCTGGTGGTTCAAATCACATAGCATATGCAAAAAAAAAGTGCTCAGCTCACAGTCCTCTGCTTTTATCAATGTCCACTCAGTTTCCCAACTAACCTGCTAGTAACTGAGCTGGAAAACTAAGTCTTGGGCTTTTATTGTTTTTTGGGTAGTTTTAATAAAACTAGAACCTTTTATGGACCACTCAGATACTAAACATGCAGCTGAATGTGCAAATATGTTAACACCTTCATGATCAAAATCCATTACGAAAACAGTTGGTGCATCTTCCAGAAAAGACACCATTCTTCTGAACAAGTAGAGGATGACAACCAAAGTTTGTGGTCTAGAGTTTTCTGCTAAAGTATTTAGGCATTTCCTGAGGGACTGAACCCCAGGGAAAGACAGTCTCCTATGGGAATGACTCCAAACTGGAGCAGTTATCAAGACTGGAGAATCCATATACACTTGAATTCAGAGGGGAAAAGAAATAATTTGTATCAGAAGTCTTTTCTCATTGTGTTAATATGTGGAACATAGCTAACACATCAAAATGAGATGCCAAACCTGGAAACAAAATATTTCAAACCTCTTATCTAAGAGAAAGAAATCTCTCTCAGTCTATCAGAACTAATGAATAGTGGAATGTAGCCATTACTGTCAAATTTGAGACCGAATCTTTTCTCCTTCCTCACTGCCGTTGCATGCCATCTAGAGCCTAGCATCTCTTGTTAAGTAAAATGCCAGGCTTAGTTGGACAACACTCATGTTCTCCAGGTATTGAAGTATCCATGAGGCCAGACAGCTATAAATATGTTTTACACCAATAAAACACAAAAAGCCTTCCAGACAATCCCAATGAACAATTTATAGTCAAGAGCTTTCTGTCAAATACTTGATCCTTTGTTGTGTGTCCAGCACTGTTACACCAAGAGCTTTCCTGTTATCTATAATTTTTTTTTCCTTTTCTCCCCAGCCTGATAGAGAGAAAGCTTGTTTGGCTCATTAGGAGAGATGATAAATGACTAGAATGCTAATGTACATTTCTGGGAATTACTTACTGAGGAAGGACTGCTGCACTGAAAAATCAGCTTTGCTTTTAGCTTTGAGAAAGAAGGTCTGTAGACATTCCAGTCTTAACAGAGAGAATATCACAGTTTAGGTTCTGCTCTAGTCACAGTTTCATCCTTGAAGAATAGTCTAAACAACATCTAGATGACTAAAAGTATAGAAAGTAATATTTATGGTAGCAATTTTGGTTTTAAATTAAAAGAAAAAAAAAAGGATGCTGATCTTTCTCAATTTTGAGAAAAAATACATATTATGATTTTTAACACTGTTTATGTTGATGTTGAAATATATACCGTAAGAAAATCTGACATTGTTGGTAATATTGTGATTTTTTGATTTATGCGATAAATTCTGTTGAAAGTATACTAATTACACCTAGTTATGAGTGTTGCATTAATTATAGAAATGTTATGCATCACTAGTATGACTAGAAAGCTTTTTAATTATAAAATAAGGTTATACCTAAGAAATTAATTGCTTAATCTATATTAATTCACTTACTTTTTGAGTTACTACAGTGTTTATTTTATAATTGAAAAGCTTTCCAGTGATATTACTGCTATGAATTAATTTACAGATAATCAAAACCACAGCCTTTGCTACAGAAAAATTAATTCTAGTAAAATAATTAAAGCCTTCATTTATTACGTTACACTGGACAAAATAATGCTCTGCTAGCCCCTGACTCAGCAAAAATGTATTAGCTTTATGAATATTGGCATTTCCATTCAAATTTCACAAATATAGGAAAGTATGTTAAAAATAGACATTAGATCTCTCTATGCAGAGATTTTATAGACTAATAGTTTTGTGATGAAAAAATTGAATGGAAAAATAGTTATTCATAAGTGTATCTTGGGCTGAAAAGAAATTTTAAGTGGTCTTTTTGAGACAAACATGCACTTCTGTGTTGTCTGTCCCCTGTTGTCAGGCAAGAAGCAAGAGGAGCAAAGCAAGGGTAGATACAACAGACATAGACCTGCTCTAAGTTGTGTCAGCTGAGGGCTTCCAAATCATTTGATCAGAAATATCAAATGTGCATGCTCAGCTCAACTACCTCTCCTCCACCTGACTGGCAGTTACTTCAGATAGCCTACTGCCCTAAACTTCAGTTTCAGTATGGAATTTAAGACCAGTCCAAATGACCCCAGAGGCATCAAGAGGTGACAGATGGGATTGATACGTCTTGTTCAAGATGAATTCAGAAAAAAATGGGTTTGTGTAAAAGGGATCTACTGGGGCGGTCCCGTGGCGTAGTGGAGAGTACTCCCGACTCCGGCTCCTAGGTCGCGAGTTCGAGTCTCAGTGTACGGACCGCCCCCAGCAGTTAAATGCCTCCCTGCCATCCGATCCCATCAGATCTCGGATGTGAAGCAGGGTCAGTCCCAGTTAGTACTGGGTGCTGTAGATAGTCCTATGGACCTCACTGTCACTGTCCAAGCTTGCTCGGCCGTGGCAAATGAACCTTAGGACTTAAACGGTGGGGCCAGCTCTGCGCACGCTGTGCCTCACCTAAAAAATCCACTGCGCAGGCTCGGAGGGCACACCCATGTGGGGTGAGCCCTTCCCAAATCTTCGTTCGCGAAGATTGGCCATTAGATGGAGCTACTGATTGAACACCCTAATGTGTGCCCCTCTTCTGAGTTAGAGGTGGCCCATCCAACCTTTGCATGGATGGTACTGACATGCTGTAATGGTCATCAATGTGATTCCCACCATGCAAGTCGTATCAAGTAATTTGGTGTCAGGTTATGAAAACTTTAGAGCCAAATTTGGTATGGAAGAAACGATGGCTGATCACCACTCGCATCATCGTCTGATATTCATATGTGTCTCCACCTGCTGTATGCCTCACAGGTTGAAACCAGTGCAGAGCCTTTCAGTGGCAGTTCATAGGCTTGCCCCTGACTGGCAAGCAGGCATAAGCCCAGCCTGCAGGGGTGCCATCAGTCTTAATGGCACTACCCTCCCCATTGTTTTACCCAGGTTTTCCACCCCACAAGTCGGGGATCTGCATATTATGACATGATCACCATGATTTTGTTTCACTTGAAATACCATCAAGCAGGCAGTGAATCTGCTCAATAGGGAGCAAGCAGCCATAATTCCCGCATACTGGGGAAGAGGTTGACTCAGTTACCCCTAAGGGCATTCAACATGACCATGGAGAGGTATTAACTCTGCAGCTGAGCTCTGGTAGCAACTATGATTCTGTCTTAAGAGAGTCATAGTTACTCCTGCCTCTTTAAAGATTCTTGACTAGTATCTCTGAATTTCTTGACCTGTGAAACAGAAGTAACAAGTGACCTGTCAGCCATGCTACATGATGAGTACAAACAGTATAGCGCTACAATGTGACACACATCAGAAATGTTCTTTGAAAGACATTAATTGAAACCATTAAAGAAGTAGGGAGGTAAAAAGACTGAAGAACAAAAAAAATCCTCCAAAACCAGTGACCTTAAGGTGAAATACAAAGAAAATCCATCATATTTCAGGTTAACTCAGTCAGACATCTGCACGGATTCTAAATTAAATTTAAAATATATTGACAGTGATTGGGAGGTTGAACTATTTATCCACACAGAGAAGAAATAAATTTTCCTGTTATAAAAACATTTCAACAATTTATGCTCTGCTATCAACTCCTTTACCTGCTTCAAATAGAAATTAGCTGACTGGAGCCTGATCACAATTTTGTTATACTGTAAAGAATTTCAATTACATGCAGTATTTTTAATGAAGGAAAAAATTCTTTTTTGCCATTATTCAAGTACTGGAAAGAGTAAGCACATTTTATTAGTACTACTACAGTCATACATGCACTTTGCTATTAGCACCAGAAAAATTTCCTCAGAAAGTCGTCACTTTAAAGGCACATAGAATATCTGAACTTCAATGTGATAATTACAAATGAAATTGTCAATCTGTGAAGATAAAGAAAGAATTCTAGATGTTTTTTCAATTTAATTTTTATTATTTTTTTTTTCATCGTGGATCAAAACAAAAAAGCAACTCCTGTTTCACAATTAAAGTATATTTTATGGTTTTGAACTACCTAAATTTATTTTGGATCTTTTTGAGGCCATATTTTAAATAGATCTTGCTGTTATCTTGAAACAGAAGAAGACAAAGAAGACGAAGAAGACGAAGAAGACGACGAAGACGAAGACGAAGACGAAGACGAAGAAGAACAACAACAACAACAACAACAAGTTGTTATTGTTATCCTTCTAAAAATGTTGACCTTCACATTATTTTCCTTTATTTTATCTTTTAAGAATAGGCTGACATCATAACCTACATGATGTGGAGAAATAAATACAATCAGAAATCTGATGGGAAACTTTCTTTATCCAGAATGAATATCCATTCAGATATTTTAGTTCTTGCATAACAATTTCCCTTTCATAATAAAATAAAATGGGAAACACTGACACACCTAAAGCCTCTATTTTTTGTGTAAAAAATTTTGTAATGTAAAGCACTGATAAAAAAAAATTCTTATCTCAAATTTGATTCAAATTAAAAAAAAACAACAAACAAACAAAATCTAATCACCAAACATGTAATCATAATAATTCCTCTAAAAGTTGTGTCTTCTACAACTCTGTTCACAAGTACAGCACTACCATGGTTAAAGACCTTCCAAGCACTAAAGAGGCTGCAGGCAGCCTTTACAGTACATGGGGAAAAGAGGGCAGGTTACACTGGGGCTGTGATATCATAATCAGGTGCTGGAACTCCTATCCTAGCCAAGACACCTCACATTAGGCTGATGCAAGGCAACCCTCTCACAGTCCTGAGCTCAAATTCCAGGAAGGACATTGCAGAAAAGATATAAAATGGGAAGCTGTGGAGAAAATCACATTACTCCTGGAAAAAAAAAAGAATGAACCACTAAACAGATGTGGGCAAAACCAGCCTGCTTCCGAGTTCCCTCTTGAGAGGGATATATTGGCATTTACTGTTCAAAAATGTAACTGTTCTGATGAACACATGTTGTGCTGCTTGCAGGAGTTTAGAGTCCTCAGTTCTATGAGGTTATTATCTGTGTTTAGCAAAGCATTAAGAAAGGGATAAAGTGGTAGACAGCCCTGGCAAACTAGCTGTCCTCATAGCCTGAAGGAAGTATTTGACAGTGAATGCAAACACTAAACTACAGCCTTGTAAGATTCTCAGGGGACTTGTTTCTATAACTTAAAAAAAAATATGAGTCTCAAACTTCACAAATTAAATTAATTTTGAAGCACTATACAAATCTTTTTAGAGCAAACCAAGAATAAGAAACATCCTGAACTAGAACGAAGTCCTTGAAAGGAAGAGGCCCTCTCAGTGGATGAATAATCCCACTAATATAGTGGAGAGGTTTTCACGCTCCCAGGAGCAAGGCTAGGAACGCGGCAGGCCACCGCCAGCGGCGCTTCCTAGAATCGTGCCCCTTAGAAGCTAGGGTCGGCTCTTCCCGCTCCCGGCCCGGCGCGACCCCTCCGGCCAGAACAGACGCAGACCAGGCGGGAGTCCACGAGGAAAAAGCCAAGTTTAATGTCGCGCGCTCGCTTTTAAGGGGGCGCGCACAAAGTTCCCGGATGAGGGCGGGGACGAGGGGCGGAGATGGGGAGGAGACGGGGAGGAGTCACGCACTCCATTGGGTGCATGCAAACGAAGGGGAGGAGGGAAGGGAGGAGCGGCAAGGGAACCAATAGAGAGAATGAGGTGTGGGGGGGAATTCCAGGGGTATTGTGGGAAGAAGAAACTTGGATCGTAGCCATCTTTTAAGGGAACAGCGTCCACGTGGGAGGTCTCATGGTCCCGATCCTGTCGCTGCACGCGCTGCCCGGGATCTCGGGCCTCACGTCCTTATCTGCCCGGCGCCTGTAATCCTTTCTCGTTCTGGTCTCCTCCAACAAGACCCCAATGTGTGATACTAGGCCACCAGGACCAGAGACAAGTCTTCTCCTGAACTCAGATTAGCCAAATAGGCTTTGGCAAACAGGGGCACCCTCTGCCAGGAGGCCAGGAAGGATGCCAGTTCACATTATCACCTTCTACCTCCTGACCCACACTTTTGTTCAAGACCATCACAGAGCGAAACAGCAGTTCAAGAATGCATCTTTCCACAAGTATGAAAAGCAGTCTTTGAATTTCCAGTGACTTTGCCAGCTGACAACAGAGTTGAAGATGCAAAATGCATTATGGAAATCAGGCAAAGTTAACAGGGGAAAAAAAAATATTTTTTCCTGCTTGAAAAAGAAAAAAAAATATAAAATTATTGAGTTTTAAAGTGAAACATTTCATACTGCCAGTACTGGGAGAAAGTAAGTCACTTTTTGTGACTTTAGCCACTTTTTTAAATAGAAAGGAGCTTTTAAGGTTGATGTATTCATAAGATAATAGATCTGGTAAGAAAAACTGACTAATTGCAAACTTATGAAGGAGGATTATTGCAAGTATTTGCCAAAATAAAATTTAAGGAAATGTCTTCCAAACCATGTTTTTTTGAAAACATGTCTAGTTTACACATGACAAAAATGTTAAAACTGTGAGCATATTTAGTGTTGTGACTTCTTGGCCTTTTACTTTTTTTATCAATTTTGCTGCTGCACAAAACAGCCCTTCTTTGAATACTATATGTAGTGTTGAGCTTCACAATATAAACAGGATATAAAAATGTTGAAGTATGTACCAAGGATGGCAAGAAACATGGTTAGATGAGGAGAGGGCAGGACTATGAACCAGATATTAGCTCATTGGTGCTAGCTTATCATGCTAATAACACCAAGATTGCAGGGTTGACGCCTATATGGGCCATTCACTTAACAGCTGGACTCAATAATCCTTGTGGTTCCCTTCCAATTCAGAATATTCCAAAAGTATAAAAGGAATTTTACTGATATTTAAATTCTCAAATAAACTGACATTGACCAAAACAATAAAAACATCGATGGAAGTTTACTTTCAATAAAATGTTGTGCTACAAAAAAATAATGTCACAACCCTAAGATCTGAGTTCTGTCTTCCCAAGTCACTTCAAAGTTTATTTCTTCCATCTCACAAGTAACTGAAGTCTAAACAAATTCTGTGGGAAATGTAGTTAATATGCTTAGGTCTGAGCATGCAGTACTTAAGAAAGTGAATGATTAAGCAGAGCAAATTCCTTTTTTCCACTTGGGAGAAAAATAAAAGCTTTCTCTTGTTGGTTAACACGTAGGATATGTAGCACTTTGAATTATCAAATCCTTGTTAATGGACTGCTGTAAGAAGTCAGGCCTTCTCATTTTTTTTTCCAAAGACTGAAAATTTTTCTGTGTTGCATGTTATTCTGCACAGCTTTTCAGAAACAGACTTCAGTAAGTGGAAAGAAAGAAACAAAGAAAACAGAATTAATTGCTTGAACAGGTTGAGAAAATAATACATACATATTCCCTCAAGGCTGGATTCTTAGCAACTAACAATTTTCCTGTCTCCAAACAAATGCTTGATTCAAATAATGTTACGTACCATTACAGAAATTTTATTTATGATCTTGCTTTATTCAGTAGTACAAATTTAATTCTGTACTACCCTTATATGCTTTCTTTACATTATTGTACTCTTATTTTTTTTTCTTCATGTTTTTCCTGTATTGTTTTTTGTGCCTAACACACATTTTCCTTTTGGAAACTGTTGTGGGATTTTAAAATTTTTATTTTTTAATTCTGCTTCCAGAAAGTTACAAATTATTAGAAGGACTTATAGAAAAAAAAATGGAAAGAAAACCCTATGGGAAGAATTACTTTTCATGAGAGGGAAGACAATTGAGTCCAAGAGTTCTTATTCCCTTCTCCAATTTTTATCTTGGAAAAAGGATTAAAAAAATTACAAATTCACCTTACCCTTATAGCAGGAGCTGGGAGTCACAAAACTAAATTATCATTTCCAGGTGGAAGGTTTAAAATGACATTATACAGTGGTCAAAAGACTAGAGTGGCAGTCCAGCAAGCTGATTCTAGATGTACCTGTGATGCTAAAATGATCGAGTATCCTTAGTGCTTTATCTTCATTGTCATGCTTGTTAAGTCATTACCATCTAAACCTTAATTTGTACATTCATATCAGAGTAACAATGGAAACTAATCTTATTTTCACTTAGTGTAAAAATTTTTATGATGAGGAAGATAGAAGATATTCATACTAATTAACTACAATGAATTTTAGATTTTTTTCATACTTTACTGAAAAAGAAGAATATTTCCTAAACTGTTAAAATGGTGAATAAATGTATTTAAATACTGGTAATGTATTATCTATAAATCAAATGGACAGTAAAACACTTTCTGTAAGAGATTAAAGGCCAGTATTTCTGGGGTGCTCTCTGGCCTTCTGACCAGCTTTCAATGTTTGATTTTGTACAATTAATAAGCCTTACTGTAATTCTATTTCCATCATGTATAATGAATATTTGAAAGTCATTTAGATGGGGCACGAAGACACAAGAGCATGGCAATGTATGCCACCAGGTGTTCTGATAGCTTAACATACTATGTTCCTTTCTCCTCCACAACAGGCAAAAGTTACATTTATTGATGTGCTGCAGTATGGACCAACATGTGTCAGTCTCAAAGTATCTATTATTAAAGCTACTGACAAGTCTTCATTTAGTAGTGTCTCTTTTTCAAGCTAGAATATCATCTTCTACAGAGACTGGTAGTTTTTGATTAGGGAAAAGAAGTTGAGCTTGGGAGCAATTTCAGCAGTCATGTCTGACCTTACAAGGCAGTTGAAAGACTCTTTTCAACTTCTCAATCTGCATAGGTTTAGTCTAATCTTAGGGAGGGATCTACTCAAAAAATATACTCAGATATTGTAGCACTGCATTTATATTTCACACATTTTTTTTTTACAAAAACTAAAGTGCAAATTATGCTGCTTCATCATCCATTTCTTCTCATTAGTCTTGTTTGCTACTTGTCCTTCAGGATGAACTGTCTTTGCCATAAAACTGTCTGGATAAAGTTTTGGGTTTTTTTCAAATATAAATTCCAGAGTTGAACTCAGTTAATGTAGATATTTATACAATTTTTCTTTAAAACCTTTCTAATTCAGCAGTAAATAGCTCATTTCCCTCATATCCAGAATTCTAAATTACCTTAAGAAATTTAGCATTGAAAATGGCAGTAACTGTTAATATAAAAGCAGTTGAAGTTCTTCTCTTAGACAAGTCTGTTTCTTCTTTGAATATGCAGAAAATTCTGTCAACTTACCTACCTAAAGACTAAATTTGCCATACTTGACAGCCAAATTCTTCCTGCTTATCTTACCCTATAAGATGCTTATTTTCTCCCAATGACAAGTTGTTGACTCACTGGGCAGAATAAGATATGAATGTGTAGATCATGCATCAATCACCCACCATCGTTTCCCCCAGCCTGAATGTCAGGGTTTCTACAAACTTGGGTTGACAGGCCTCCTGTCTGGACAAACAGCTTGTCAGTTTTCTAATAGGATTCAGCTGCACTCTCATCATAAGCTTTACAACCTGAATCACTCCAAATATTTCCCAGTGGAAATGAGTGACATTGAATGAACAAAGAAGGTGGGGTTCATTTTGCCAATTTTAGAGTAACAAAACTTTCAGAACTTAACTTTTAGAACTTATTTTGCTGTTAAAAAAAAAAAAAAAGAGAGAGAGTAAAATTCCAGCTTTAATAGTAACATTAACATATAGCTGTTGCATACTTTTTTTTTCTTTTTGCAAAGCATGGTTCAGGAGATGCCTCTGATACTGAAGCAATGCTCCTGATTCAAGGGACAAGAAACTTTCCGAAGCATGATTGCATATAGATGCAAGAAGAGAACTTTTTCTGTAGCAACCAATGCCCAAGATAATCATCATAGTCACATTTCAGGGATGAATTTAGTTCCAGATATCTTTTTAGACCAAGAATATTTACTCATTAGAAAAGTACATATTAGAGTAAAAACAAAATATGGTACATACTTACTGGGGCATGTCGGGTGTCACCATTTATTGGGGTCATCCTTCATTGGGGTAACGTAGATTAGCTTAGTGGCGGTCAGAGGAGGCAGAGACAGCTCAGGCTGCAGTGTGATCAGAAGGCTTCACTGAAGATAAAGGACTTTATTTTTAATAACAGCTTCACTTTTATCTACTCCTGTGTATAACATGCCAGTACACTATTGGTCAGTAGTTCACCTAACATACATGGAAAGATTCTACTGGTTACAAGGCATACACATTCTACAGGTGGTTCTCTGGTCCTTAAGGATGCATTCATCAGTCACCTCAGACCTTAAGAGATACACACACACTCTGTCACCCCCACACATATTTCCTATGTTTTCTTATTAAATGCATTGCAAATAAGAGCTACTTAGTATGCACAGGGACATCCTTTATTACTATGTTCGGACTTTAATGGGAAAAATCTCACACATAATACTCCATTTCCACCAAAACTATGATTATATACTTGAAAAAATGTATTTAAGATATATCCTCCAAAAATGTGCAATTTATCTTTTATTAAACCAAAAAATGGCTTCTTTAAAATCTCAGTTTGGTATTCATCTTCTCATAATTATGAACACTGAACTTTTAGAAAAATCTAATAACAGTGAAATATTTCAAGTAAGCATGAATCAAAATGTACTAAAAATTAATTTAATCCTAGGAAATTCTATAGATTCTGCATGATACAAAAATAGACAACTACATCACCAGTTTGAACATCTAGAAATATGGATTGGTGTACTGAAAGAACTGTAAATGAAGGGCATGTATATGTGTGTATGTATGGCTAATATTCGTGAACGAAGATTTGGGAAGGGCTCACCCACGTATCTGTGTCCTTCAAGCCTGCACAGTGGATTTTTTAGGTGAGGCACAGCGTACATGGAACTGGCCCCACCCTTTGCTCCTAACGTTCATCTGCCACGGCAAAAGGAGCTTGGATGGTGACAGTGAAGTCCTCAGGACTAGAACCTACAGCCCCCAGTATTCCCAGGGGGTCTCCCATCCAAGTACTAACCAGGGCTCACTCTGCTTAGCTTCTGAGATCTGAAGGGATCAGATGTCAGGGAGGCATTTAACTGCCTAAAGCATGTATATATGCTTTATATAAAACATATATATAAATATGAAACACGTAAAATATGTTTTATAAGCATGTGCGCGCACACATATATACGTATATAAAAATATATATGTAAAGCATATATATAGATATATTCTATATACACATGCATATACTTATGTTAAAGTGTTCTCTATCTGCTCTGCTGCCCCTAGATATGTGGTTCAGCTACTTTCTGGAGCAACAGAGAACATGGAGCTCAGAACAAGACTTATTTAAAATTATTATTTTTCTTATAGTGGTGTAAGCCAAGAAAATGACAAGCATTGAGTCCAAGCTCAGATCATTCAGAGTATCAGCAAATATTGTTCTAGTGTTTAGCAAATGGCCAACATATTAATTTTTCTTTGGGATAAATGTTATGTGTGTACCAAGAACTGACTTAAGTTTCAGGCACTTAAGAAAGATAGATGAAAGAATGGAGTAAAACAGAGGGAGGGAGAGGAGAGAGATGACAGCCATGTTGGCAGAGAAGGTTGTGGCTATAGACTGACAGTAGGACAGTCTGAGAAGCAATGGGGTAGGTAGAACATTCTAATACCACTGCCTCCTTAGGGAATGCAAGAGGCCTTTCATTTAAAGAAAAGCAAATACAGTAACATGTCATTGCTGCTAGCACTGCCTATTAACAGCAGGGAGACCAGTTTCACAGAACTGATTTTCAGGGGATCTTCATTTTGATGAGAACTTTTTCATTCCTTCCCTGTGGGACAGAATTATAAGATGTGAAATCCTGCATCTCAGCAGGTTTGCTCTGTCTCTAATGAGATAGAAGGGAAAACCCTGTCAAGACTGATACCTTAAAATGAGAATTATACATTACTCTGCATGACAGCTTGCCCTTAAGATGTAAGGCATGTTCTACTTTCCCTTTTTTCTTCTCCCCATCAAATTCATTGTCTGCCTTACTTACTGGCATTGTAACAAATTAAAAAAAAAAAAGTTTAAGATTAAAGACCCTTGAAACTTCCATACAGTTTTAGATGTGAATTGGCAACCACCACTTTTATTTTACTGTCCCATGCATCAGCTGACCACATAGTCCTAGCAGCAAATTGAGTTAAATACAGAAATCTCTGCCGGAAGGCATATAGAAAAGTTTCTTTTCACAATATTTGTGAATTTTTGCAAATCTTTACAGTCCATATATTTTTTCCTTATCTTCAATAATGGCTTCATACAGCAGAAATACAAATACTCTGAATTACAAACTGTTAACAATATCAATTCTAGTATTCTAGTGTATGAAATATATGGTAGGTTTTATATGGTGTATATATATATATATATACACACACACAGAGTGAATATTTGGAGCAGAAAATCATCTAAGCATTTAACACTAACATTTTTCTGGTTGAAATATTTTAACTGTTAAAAGCTAAGAACAACAGATCTCCTCTAGAGAAAAAGCTAGGGTGTTTGTTTTTTTTGTTTTCTGGGTTTTTTTTTGATGTTGTGTAGTATCTGTAAGAAGTAGAAATTTGAAATACTGTGCAGAACTGGCATGAATTGCTTTCAACACCACCTTCAATCAAATAGATTTACTCTACTAATTTTATAGTAACTGACATTGGAGTTCATCTGCAATTAAAGAAGAAAAATCAAACTAAAGCCTCAAGTAAAGGTTGCAGTTCCAAACAGTTCCACAGTTGAAAACATTGCAAATTCATATCTAAAAAATTATAAAAAGCTATTGTATTTCAGTTTTATTTTACTAAGGACTAAAATATGCAACTGAAGGAGTATTAGAGTTAAAAAACTTCCTTAGTAAGCAACAAAAGCCAGGTGAAAAGCATGCACCTGTCCCAGAGCAGAACTTATGTGAGTGGCTAAAAAGGAATATGAAATCAGGTAGGACTCACAGATGGTGACAGCAGGTTTAGGTATATGTTTGTGTAGATAGACAGAAAGAGAGACAAAGTGTTTAATGAATGATAGGCAGAATATTCTACAAAATATATCTAGAAAATGAATTGTGCAAACTTTTTTCATGTATCTGTTTATATATTGTTCTGTCCAGAGGAAAGACATACCACAAAACAAAACACTAAAACTTTGAATTTTATGTGCTGTTGGGCCTTAAGAATATCTGAAAGATTAAGAAAATAGAGGTTTATGAAACAAAATTTATCTATCCTTCAATTTTATTTTCAAATCNTTTAAAAGATAAAAAGAGCTGAGTCTGTCAAAAATATTGTGGAGAGATAAAGGAAAAAAAACCCATACAAGTCTATGTCAAAAGGTAAGCCACTCAGAGGACTGTTAAGTATTGCTGTTGTTCAGGGAAGGTTCACAGTAGCCACAGAATGCCCTAATGCTTTGTAAACACTTGTTCTGGCTGGTATTTTTCTTCTCTGCAGGAAGGGAATA
>VWZD01008425.1:24071-49288 GCA_013396695.1 Sakesphorus luctuosus | reverse complement strand
ACAATGGGGAATAGAAACCCTTTGCTACTTCTAGGAAGTGGAAGTAAATTAAGTAAGCATATATAAAGAATTTCAGGTGAAAGCATCCAGAATTTTGGTGCAGTTCCAAATTCCTCAGTATGGTGAGTTTCCTGGATTTCACATGCAAGAGTCAAAAATTTCACACAGTTCTCTTGCACATATTGAAATAATGTAGGAAACTTGAGTATGCAGGTCTTTCTGTAATTTAATATGTGTAATTCATCCTTTAATTGCTGAAAACCAGGAAAACTATGCTTGTCATTCCACAGCTGACCATGAACAAGTTAGGTGGGATTTTGTGTAAAGGAAGGAATGCAGCTGGGTTATCTCCTATATCATCTCTCTTTTTATCATTCCAGTTGATATCATGGTAGGTTGTGATGTTACTTTAAGCAAACATAGTCTTTGTTAAGTCACCTCTATGACTATTGTTAATCCAAAGAGTTTCAGGTACTGGCTGCAAAGTTCCTCTTTAAAAAGCACTTGCTAGGAAAAAGTAGCCATGATAAGAAATAGTTACTCTTGCAATAACATTTTCAGCTTTTCCATGTGTATATGTATTTGTGAGGGCAGGGAACATAGTAAGCAGGAAGAAAAGCTATCTGTTAGGTAAAAGGACTGGAAGACCTTAATCACTGTCAACTCTGAGAGATAACAAATCTCTCCCTTTGAAGTTAATTTAGTGCAGAAAGCTGTGCAATTTTTAAAATTATTTTCCCCTATTCTCCTAAATATATATCTGCATCCTGAGAATATGGTAACCTTGTATTGAATAACTGATCTTTTACCTTCATCATTAAATCAAAAGAAAAATAGACATAAGTTTACATTCATTTATGTGGAAGCAAAATGCAGATAACTATACAAAGAAATAAAATATCTGAGAGCCTTAAATCAATTGACCACTACAGTCAGTCCTCACCCGAAAAGAGTGTGCACAACCTGTCAGTTAGTATTTTGATAACTATGTTGCAATGCTGCAGTGGCACACATAGAGTAACAAAATTTATTTACACTACTTTAAAAACCTACAGTTGTGTTTACATTTTTGTTTGTTTTAAGAATAACCATACTTCATTTACTCCTAACTTATTCTTACATTCTCCATGTAACGTACAGGGCATTCTGAAAACAATCATCAATCCAATCTCCTGGCCCAGTATTTCAAAGCCAGTGAGCCTTCAGTAGTGAACAGTTCTAGTCAAAAATGTGTTGAAATTCAGGCCCACTGTAATTTTATCTAAAACAGGGCAGAGTCCTTCCATCTGAAGTCATGCATCACTCAGAAGGCGCAGACACTAATACACAATTCTAGATGTCCAGCTTGTTTTATGAGAAGACCTAATATAAGACTAGTTTAAATTCAATATCCTGTTTATTTTTTCGTTTCTAATTATGATGATATTTTTAAAAATTTACAGCTTTAGAGTCCAGACATATAGGAAAGCCATTAACCTAAAACTTACTTTAAGCTCTTATAATAAAAAAATATCAACCCAAACAAATAAAGAACCATGATGTGCCTTCTTCCAGTAGTAGTTAACTTGACTTCACCAAGAAGAAAAATAATATTAAAAAAGAATTAAAAAATTTAACTATATTATCTTGCTGCTGTTGTGAAAAAAAGGAAATAAAAATTATTGGTTTATTTTATGTTGCAGTTGAACAAGTTTTTCATAATGAGTTTTGTACTTTTCACCCAAACCATCTCTCTCCTAGAGATTTTTTTTTATTCTTATAATTCCTTTTGTTCTACTAGGAACCCATACTAAGAGTTGAACTTTGTTTAATATTGACCCTAAAATAGTGCTGTACTTAAAACTGTAGGTAAATAAATTAAGCAACTTTTTTTTTAATGTTAAACATGTAGGAGTTCCCTTTTAAAAACTCATCAGTCAATCTAGCTTTAAACCAGTTTAAGCAGCTGGGCATAGAATGCTTAAGATCCATTTCGTGCTTATTATTCTAGCTATGTTTGACTGAACAGTCACATTAGAATTACTTTGAGAATTGGTCTTTTGGTCTAGAATTACTTTGAGATATGATCTCATCCTCTCTCTTGCACTGGTGCACATCTGATTCTTGTTAAAGAAACAGGTACAGCAGAAAATGATTCATTATTTTTATTATGGTTTTCTTTTGCTATTTAGCTTCATGAGCTGGTTCACAGTAGGATCAAATGAGAAACAGTAGAGGCGCCCTTAAAACACCATCACATTCATGAAAGTACCACAGGGCTAAGAGTAGTTTTCTATTATTATTATTATTATTATTATTGTAAAAGAAGCATTCCTGCAAACCTAAAGGAAAAATAACCTGTAAAAGTTTGTCACTTATACATCATTACAAAATGCAAACATGTCAGACCAATTAACCAATATATTTAAACACTTTTTAAGATATTTGTAAGTTAACAAAAGCTAAATGAGCGGGGTTTTGATCACAGACCAGTATGCTAATATGTTTCTATCCAGTTGCCTTCACAGCCTCTTTCCATTCACTTCACACAACCACAGTTCCTAGAAATGTGAATCTTCTTGCTACTTGTACCCTTCCCCCCTGTATGTGAGCTACTAATTTTGAGACTAAGCATGACCAACTTTAATAAGCATATGCCCATTTTATAGCACTAAGCATGGCAATCCCAAAAATAACCTTTTCAGAGGGCTGCCTGCTTAGCAAAAATATAGCTCCATCATCATTACTCTAAAAAAAATTTGAAAGAAAAAATCAATCTGCACAAGTCTAAAAAAAATGATGAATGCATAAGAAGCACTTTTTTTCTGATAAAATGAGCCATTTTAAATTATGACCAAATTACAGCACCAAGCCTGACAGAGTTCAAGAAGCATCTGGATGATACTCTCAGGCATATGGTGTTACTCTTGGGAATGGTTCAGTGCAGGGCTAAGGATTGGACTTGATGCCTTGTGAGTCACTTCCAGCTCAACGTTTTCTGTGTGTCAAAAGTGCATAAATACGTTGGTTTAAAATAACTTACGCTGTTATCAGTTTCAAAGAAATTAATAGTCAAACCACTATATATAATTTTTTTTAAAATAAACACTGCTGTAGACTTTGTTTTATATCACTGTCTTTTCACAATTATGTTAATAAAAAAACTTAACTATACTTACCAAAAAGTCATAAAATATTAACTCTGTTTGTGTGCACCTCATTTTTGCTTTTACAATTTCTAATTAGTTTAGAATTCCTTCTAAAATAATTGATTGGGGTGTTCAGTGCTGTTGGGTTTTGGGTTTTTTTGAGGGGTAGTGTTGTTGCTTTTTTAGTGTTTTGCTGTTTTGGGGTTTTTGTTTGTTTTGTTTTGTTTTTGTTTTTTTTTTTTGTTTTTTGCTATTTGGTACTACTGAATGGATCCAGATTTAGGGAGTTCTGCTTTGCCTAGTATTCTGGGTACAAAGATTTGCTGTATGTAGCAGCATATCAGCATGTACTGCATACTGCTCTACAAGCTGTAAATGTGCTGCTGCTTAACTGAATACTAAACACTGAGCAAGGTCACTTGCAATATCAATGAGCAGAGTATATTTCGTACATTATAACTAATATATAAAATGGATTCTGAATTCCGTCTAAACCACCCACCCTCTGTTTTCCTTCACACTCCTGCAAAAAGCCTGAGAAGTTTGATGTGTCAGCTTTTGAGTATCCAAAGCCAAAAGATGTCACCCTCAACAAGAACCTTGGTCCTTATGCCCTAGGAGGAGTTATAAATCAGGTGTTCCCCTGCTTATAGATCCCACAAGGAGATACTTTCTGGTATTGTGCCTACTGAGTCAGACTCCAGACAATATTTGATTGCGGTGTTTTGGCACCGAAGAGCACAGCAACTGCTTCACTCCTTTGTGAAATACCTGCTTTTAGGGTGGGTCTTTTTCCAACCCCACAGAAAGGTTGTAGATTGTCTGCTTAAATACTTTTGCACAGGGAGGCAGACCCAAGAGTCCCTGCAATAAAGGCATGTCTGTTTCCCTTAGTATTTGAGCACCACTACTTTATAGCATGACATTGGAAGTGCTGATTTCTTGCTCATTCCCTGCATTTAGAGGAGAGATCAAGAGGATTAAAATCTTACCTCACTGTGGCCTGCCAGCTCCATGGCCCAGATGACGACCCTCAATCTTTTTCCTGATTGCCCCTAGCCCAGACCTGCTCCACAGCTCTCCCTGACTTTAGCAGAAACATTCTAGCCCTACCCCTTATGCCTTCTTTGCCAGAAGGCACTGTTGTTTCCTACTTCAGGTATGTACATGTTGGATTCTGCTACAGAGAAGGGCAAAGGGAGGCATGGCACTCACTTGACACTACTGAGTCAAGGTACCATAGAGTAAGCTGGAGAAAGATGGTAGCAACTGCTACTCAAGAGGCCAATGATTTCCACAGGGTTTTTCCAAAAAAGTCATAAGAGAAAGTGTTTGGTCCAAGTTATTTTAAGGCAAAAATATATACACTGACATTCTATAATGTTAAAATTTACAATGCCAGAAAATGGCATAGAGCAACATTTTATATGCATGTAAAGAAACTTAGTCATTGTTCTAAAGGTTTCTACATGCACTGTAAAATATTAGTGTCCAGATAAATCAATTCTTTCTTTCAGTCCACTAGGCCAGTACCCACCCAGCTGCACACTGCAGGGGACTATAATCAAAGATGCTGATATGCTTAATCCATGGATATTATGGAACTGAGGGATAAATCAAGAAATATCAATGTTTCCCTCCCGTGTGGAAAATGTGACTGAGGCAAATGGCCAGCAGTCTCATTTTATGCAGGCTGTTTGCCAGGCTGGGCCCCAAAAAGGTGGCGAGAGGAGGGCTGCCTCCCTCTTCTGCTCAGCCTGCTCTCCAGAGTAGTGTTATCAAAGCCCCTGGGTGACTTCTGCTGGAAGGCTTTGCCCAGAGGCTTTAAGAAGTCTACTATAACCCAGAAGACCAATAAAACTAGATGGAGTGACAGCGAGAATGATGGAAAGACTCCCACCCTGGAAGGACATGCTGTACTAAAAATAGAGGTGGTTTGAAATATTTCAATTTTTCTTTCATCTTTCCTAAAGGCCATTGTTCTCTGTTTCAAAAGTTTTCCCTCATAAAGGTAAAATTATATCAAAGATCTGACTCACTTGGAGAACCGCAGCAGAATCACAGAGCTTTTCAGAGCTTGTAATTTGATTTTCATTGATGGCTCTTTCAGGTAAAAAGTAGTCATATCTGAACTGTTTCCACATTAACATTTATTTATTACGGATTGTCTGGGAAAAATAGTGTAAATGACTGATTAACATACTTGTAGCAGTTTGTTGTGGTTTGTTTTGGTTTGTTTTGGTTTTTTTAATAGATTTTCTTCATCTCATTATAAGGTTTTAAATATTCTGTTATATATATTGTACTAAAGAGGGTCACAACCTTTACTAAGCAAATGGGGGGAGTTTTTGCTAATTAAGTGTTTCGTCATATAAGACTGATTTATTGCTTGACTCCAATCACTTTAATTAAAATCACTGTAATCGGGGTTGGGCAACAGTGGTTGTATTTGTAATCTAATGAATGGAAAAACTTTGTCATAAGAAAATATTATTTACCTGGAGGAGATTCAAGGGTTGATTTGATACTGCCAGTGTCTGATTGTACTGGGAAGAAGGGAAGGGGAAGGGGAAGAATGGGAAGGGGAAGGGGAAGAAGAAGGGGAGGTTTATCTTTAATAATTCTGCTGTGATTAAATAGATTTATTTATGTATTGCTGCAGCTCACCCATCACTCTTTGGCTAGTCTTCAAGGCAAAGGTTAAAAAATATTTGGCTGTCTAAATTTACTCTTATTCTGAGGTCAGAGAGTTAAATTTCAAGACATAAATGCGTTTTCAAGATTTAACATTGCCACCTTATTATGAACTTTCTGTATGTCTTGATGTTTCTGAAATTCATATAAATGTTAAAGCTCCTTTTTTAATGTTAATCTAAATTTTTAGCCTCAATGAATCCATTTTGCATTTTTTATATTGATAAATGATAATAAATGAGTCTTGCAGGTTTGAAAATTCTTTTCTTTTTATATAAGCACATATTTTAAAGCCAGAAGGGGCCATTATAATCATCTAAACTTGTTGCAGTTATGAAGCCCATAGTGATTTTGCACAGTTTCTTTTTTGAATAATAACTTTTAAATCTGTCTTAATTAAAAAAATCTCCAGAGAGAAAGAATCTACCATACTTTCTTGAGTCATGTATTTCAGTCTAGTTTTCATTCTTCACTCAGTATTTTAAATGCAGTAATTGTGCTCCACATTTGTTTGCTGGCTTTATATGGTGCAAAGGATTGTTTCCTTCCTCTTCCTATATTTTATGAAATCAATACAAGGATTTTATCTACCAAACTCAAAAGTCAAGTTTCATTTTTTTTCCATTCTAAATTAATAAAATATTTACACATTTTTATTGAATCACAGCCTCTGTGTTTGCTTGAATTCAACTTTGTAATTGATTCTGTTAGAATTTATCTATGGATCTGTCTTTGTTTACCTTTTGACCTTTACAAGTTAAAGGGAACATGACTTAGAGGCACTAATTTTAGTATGTGTGAAATAACTTCAGAATTTTATAAATAAAAGCAAGAAGAGTTCTTCTCAGGTATTAATTGGCAAATGAATAATCACAGTATCTCTAAATACTCTGTGTGCCCATCTTATTTGACTCTCTAGAATATATTAGGAGAAAATACTCAAATGAAAATACAGACGTTTTTGTACATAAGTAACACTTTCAGGACCAGGAAATCAGGGAGAAAAAAATCTCAGACTCAGTAACAGAAACTCAGCGTGTTTCCCTCTTTTTACAGATCTTACATACCTTAGTTATCTTGGCTCAGGAATTTCATATCTCATCTGTAATGATGGCACATTTCTTACTCTGTGTCTCTTTTATTGATTCATCTGACCTTCACACACACAAAAAATTTAAACAAGTAGATGTGGATAAAACTACTGAAAGTTTAAGCTTTGCTTCCAATCCAGAGCAAGTTCCTCATGTCGAAATAATACAATTTCAATGAGAGAAGATGGACTATGATGCACATGTCCTTATAGTCTAAATCTGATCCCAGACTACATTCAGCTTTTGAAAGCTTATTTTCTAGCTTCCAAAAAGCTATTTTCTAGCAACCTGATAAACCTATAGGATTCCTCCTATTTTAAAACTAGTTCCTGATTTTTTAGTTCAGTAACACAGAAAGTAAAATTTAGTCTTTACCTCACTTTTACAAACACTAGCTAAAAAAAGCTGAAGTGGCTTTGGAACTGTAAATACTATTCCTTCAAGTTCAATCTAGTTTTCAATAGCTCTTCTTCTTGGAATATTCCACTATGGTAATATCTTTCCATTATAGCATAATGATCTTTTATTATGTGCCTAAGCCCTAGAAATATGAATAGCACATCTGACAAAACTATGTTGATGGTTCTGCATTAGTTTCAGTGTCACTAACAAGACTGCCTCCTATAAAGGCATAGCTTGTTCCTGCTTGATCTGGACTGATCAGATGTGTTGAGTGCCGTGCACTTCCCTTGGCCAAGTATATATCTCAACAAAGCCATAGCTCATGCCCTAACAAGCTGACTCTATAACTCTTTTGACTGCATCTCCCCAGTCTAACAGTTTCATGATGATTCTGTGTCTCTTAGGACCAGAGAAAATAAAAACAAGCAAGTGGAACTGCCACCCCCTTGACCTCAGAAATCAAGACAGGCTCTGGTTTTGGGAGGTGGTTGGTGAGGGTTTTTTTGGTTTTTGTTTAGTGGGTGTTTTTGTTTTTGTTTTTTGTTGTTGTTGTTGGATTTTTGGGAGAAGGAGAGTTTGTTTGTTTTGGAGGGAGTATAATTTGGGATGCTTTGGGGGTTTTCTGAGAAAATGGAATAATTTTAGACTTTATAGCTTGCTGAAAATTATAATTGGGAATTCATTCAGTTAGGGAAAAATAAAGAAAAAATACTTAAGCTATCAAAAGGTGTTTTTACTTCTTGTAGCTCATAATGAGACTTCTTATACATAAGGTTCTATTGCTGATGACCGATCAGTCATTATGGTAATATCACTTTCACAACTAAAACAATAAGGGGGAAAAATGAATAGAAAAGTAAAAAGCCTTTCTATAGGGAAGCAACTTTGTTTTTTGTTTTGTCTCTAAGAGTGTGCTCTGCGGCTTAATCTGACAGCAGCTAGAGTTAAGGTGCCATATAAACATAAACATGAAATATATTCTTAGGGTTTTAAAAAGAATTTAATCCAATTGTTCTTGAAATTTATTTCCTTTTGGATTTGCATTCTGACTCCAAATGAGCAACTTATTTTTAATTCATTGGATTCATCTATGCTTTTGTATTTTTAATGTGAAGGGTAGCTCAGAAAAAAAATTCAGTGCAGGCAGTTGCCAGTTTTAATATAATGTTCTCCTACTTTGGGGACTTCACTATATGTGTGGCTTACCCAGTAATGCCACTCAGACTTTATAATTGACAGTAAATAATTCCCTTGCAGTCATTCACTCCATTTACTAAAGGAAGCTATGCCAAAATAAAACCAAGTCAATTTGAAGTACTGGGAAACAAATTAAATACTTTAGATATCTCAAATTTCTGTTCAGGAACAAAATTTAAACTTCTTACTAGATAATAATGAGAGAAAGCTGATTTTTGAAGTTCATCTATTTTTTTAGCATAGAGGCTAAATATTAATTAGAAAATGCAAAATGAAAGGTCAAGAAAGATGAAAAGTGGTCAGTTAAATATAGAAGTGGCACAACCTGGTCAGCACAAGATACTGTGGGCAGTGCTTCCTGAAAGGGCTCTTAGGTTTTGATCTTTTCTCTCTTCTCCTTCCACTACATTTTTACATCTTTTACATTTATTTTCCTTCTTGTGTTTTTATCACTACGACACATTATTAGTAAAGTTTTCTTATTATATTGATTCCTCACAATATTTAGGAACATATCATATTACAGTAGGTTTCATATAAGAACAATATTATATACTGATACAGAACACTTCATAGTATAAATCTAGAGGAATAAGATGACTAGTATTATGGTGTTTATACATAAGGATGCCACTGGTGAACTGCAGCAACCAGCCTCAACATAATACATAATGAAAGAACAAGTAGAGGGGACAACTGGTAATGAGCTGGCTTAAACATTGTCTCACTTCTTTAGCATACAATCTTCAAAAGTTTTGCCATGTTTCCTCAACATGTATGGACATGTGTCCAGAACTATTTTCATGTTGGGAAGAGTGAACCTCAAAATTCAGGTATATACCCACGGGGTGTACTTCTAGCAAAATCTCATTCACTGCCTAACTGAGGCAATATATTCAGAGAATATCTGGTCCATATTTGCAAACTTCAGATATGACTTCCATTCATTTTAAAAAGGACTGCCAAAGTTTTTCAACTCTTCTTAAATGTTTTGGGTTTTTTTTTCCAGACTAGTTACAAATTGAATGTGAGATAAATATTTTACCCATTCTGCTTTAACATTTATTAGGTTAAAGAAAGAGCACAGACTGATTGCGATAATGATTTTTTCCATAAACATAAAATAATCTAACTGAAATTTACAATAATTTTAAACCCTAAGATAAGTCAATTATTTGAGTTAAGGATATATGAATAACTATTATAGATTAAGAAGAAAATAAGGGATTTGGTTTTAAATATACACTGATTTAAACAACAACAACAACAAAATTACACAACAAATGTCCCAAGTACAAGATAAATATTATTCTTCTCCAAAGATTGTCCACCAAGTTTAGTCTGTGACTGCTTGTGCTCCCTCACCTTGGTCAATTTACTCCAATGACCTAAGATAATTTTACTTCTGATATATAAATATGAAGGCACGCTGAATTAGAATTTACTTTTCTGGACAGCCATTATAGATAAAATATGGGGTAGTCAAATTTTGAAAAGTTTTGTCAAAACCAATCAGTTTTATCAACACAGAATATACACAGTTCAGTTAAAAACACTTATCTATCCTTTCATCTGTACACTCTCAGATTTACTTTACTTTACTGTTTTTCTAAAATCTCTGCCTAAAATATTTGGCAAAGAGCCCATTTCATTATAAACTGACAGAACATTTAATAAACATTTGCCTTATTTGAATAAAAGTAGGCAGATAGGAAGATTTTCACATCACTAACATTGCACAGTCTGTTGTTTTTACTGTCTGTATTGGGAATCCTTGTATAATACCCTTTTATTTCAGCTACTGTTATGTGATGCACAAATACAGAGCTCATTATGTTGATTTAACCATGTTCAGAACTGCCAAATGAGCAGAATCATAGAATGGTTTCAGTTAGAAGGGACCTTAAAGACCATCTAGTTCCAAACCTCTGTCATAGGCAGGGACACCTTCCACCAGGCCAGGTTGTGAAATGCTCCATTCAACCTCGCCTTGAACACTTTCAGGGAAATGGGACATCCACTTCTCTGGGCAATCTATTCTGCTGCCTCACCACCTTTCTTCTTAAAATCTAGTCCCCCATCTTAGCTTAAAATATCTCCCATCTTAATTTAAAATCATTGCTTCTTGTCCTATCGCTACCTGTCTGTGTTAAAAGTTGCTCTCTCTTATAAGTACTGAAAGGCTGCTAAGAGGTGACCCCAGAGCCTCCAGGCTGAAGAAATCCAGCTCTCTCAGCCTCTTTCCATAGCACAGGTACTCCAGCACTCTGATCATCTTTGTGATCCTCCTCTAGACCCACTTCAACAGGTCTAACAGAAATAACAGGCTCAGCAATCCTTCTGCAGTGCCATGACACTGTGTGCTTTGGCACCAAGGACATGATCTCTGACTTGGCCTGAGCCAGCTCTCACAGTAGCACAAAAATCAGGCATTCAGCTAAGTACTACGAGAAGATATTATATGAAGTCACCATAGAATCATAGAATTCTAAAGGTTGAAAAGACCTCTGATATCATGGAGTCTGACCATTAACCCAGCATTACCAAGTCCATCATGTCCCTAAGCATCAGGTCTGTACATCTTTTAAATCCCTCCAGAGACTGTAACCCCACTACTTCTCCAGGCAGCCTGTTCAAGTATTCAGGAACCTCCATAACTTTTCTCTGGGATTCAGAAGTGAAAATCCGAATTTGTAAGCCAGACTTGTTCAGCTGACTTAAATTTTCACAGCGTATAGAGACTCCTCAGATATCAAGAGGAGAAAGGTAAAATAACAAAGTAGTGTTGTCACTGGTGGACAAGTCTTTATGTTCTAACTACATTTTTATGTCTTTTAAACTATTCTGTGCTTCTGGATTTTAAGGCCATAGATGCACAATTATTGGAATACATTCACTTATAAATAGCTAACAAGGAGGGGTTTAGCCTTCAGGTATAAGTATGCTCAGTCTTTTTCTAATTATCATAAGAATCTTGTATCAGAACCTCTTGAGATTGTCCCCTCTTTCCACAAGGAAGACTCTTACTGTATTAAGTAGCTCTGGAAATTTTTATAATACTTGAATATTTTTTTCTTTCTTGCTGTGGCACAGTGTTATTAGTCTCTGTAAATCTACTCTCTTGTATAAGCTGATAAGTTCATACTGGACAAAGCCTTTTTTTATGATGTAGGGATGATATCAACTTTTGATTGCATTTTCTTCATATAAGTACATCTCATAATATATAAATAAAGCTATGAAAAAAAACAGACAATGAAGTTCTGTTCGAAATTCTGCATCAGAGTGGCAATTTCTTTGGAAATCTGTGATTTTGTAGTTTTCAAGGTTTGGTTTGATTTATTTAGTAATTTTTTTGCCATATAATCTCAATTTATCTGCAACAAAAATGACAAGAGAACAGAAATAATAAAATGTATTTGTCTATGAATAAAATTTATAGAATCATATCTTATAAAGAAGTTTAAAGTCAGCAAAATCACAAGTATCTTATCAAGGCCCATTTTTATCCTAACATGAGGCCATCTTATTGAACTTAGAGCAGGTACTTAAAAAAAAGTATAACATCAGCAGGATGAAAACAGTCATAAGACCATTTCCACTATAGTGCTGCACCAGAGGTGAGCTAGTAAAAAAATCTAAATTGTGGAACAAAAAAAAACGAATTAGAATTAATTCAAAAAACATGGTTGAAACACTTCTTTGCTCCTTGCTTCAAGTCTTTTCCTGCTGAGAGTGAAACAACATGCCAGCAAGACAGGAACGAAGAGCAGCTGGCAGTTCTATAACATACCAGAACTGTCAATGCCATCCACATGGTTCTCCACATGAGGTTTTAAAAGACTCCCGATATTGTAATCTATAATGCATTGGGGGGGGAAAAAAAAGTCCCTTTTTAAGGCCATTCTCCACAGCAGAGAAATAAGAGAAATACAGTGTTAAAGCAAAAAACCCCCTCAAAACAACAAAGAAAAAAACCAAAACAAAATAACAAAAACTCCCCCAAAACAACAAAAGACCCCACACCCACTCCCATTTGTCTTTCTTTAAGCCAGAAATTAAGCAAAGAATGCGGTAAAACTGGAAGCAGTGAAAAAGCTTATCTCCCAAATTAGTGCAAAAATGCTTGGATGATACCTACTTAAAAAACGAAAATCCATTTGAAGTAAAATTTTAAATAAGATTACCTCAACATATGATTTTTCAGTTTCTTTGACTTGAATATTTCACTTGAAAAACAAAAATCTTATAACACACCATAAATGTGACAGAATCATAGAACATGCTGAGTTGGAAGGAACTCATCAGGATTATCAAATCCAACTCCTGGCTCTGCACAGAACACCCCAAGAATCACAACCTGTGCCACCAGATACCTATAGTCACAAGGGAAAAATGGGACTTTAGTTCATAAAATTTCCCAACAAATATATCATAATGCAACATTATTATAACAGAACAGGCTAGAGGAAAAAAGTGTACTTTACCGAGAAGGATATAGAGCAAAGAGGAACAATCTTTATTAAGAAGCCACACAAAATTGCACTGTAAAGTCATAGCATTTAATGTGTCATCTCAACTTATGGTTACTAATAACAATTTTTGGCCTTTGGCAAAGTTGTGGCAAACAAAGTATTTTTGCTTGTGTTAAGAATAAAAGCTTCTTCTAACTTTATTTCATAATCAGCACAGAGTATTTATTGTCTACTTCTGTGTCACAACATACCCTCATTTTGTAATGGCAGCATATTACAATGACATTGTTTCCAAAAACTGTGATGAATCAAACAATATATGAAGAGGCTAAAAGATGGATAACAGAATAGAATCTAATCCTATTTATTTCAGACCACAGACACATGTTTGTGTGTTTTTCTAAAGAAAAAGGAAAAAAGAAAGGAAAATCCAAAGAAAGCCGAACAAACTCTTATGCTTTCCTCCAGTTACCCTTACCATGCAGAAAGAAAGAAATAATGCAATAAAAACATCTGCAGATATGAATCTTACTAATTAGCAATGTTTCCAGTTAAACCATGTGGACAACAAGCTATAACTTAACCGGGTCCTAATGTATAAAAAACATGTGGCCAAAGAGCATCAAAGGATAGGAAAGAATCACACCAAAATGGCTGTGCACATCTGTGCACACCTGTATAAGTAAAGGCAAAGTAATAAATGTTACTATGGATCTGTCCTGGATTGAAGAGAAATTGTGACATTTGCAGAAAGGAACAGTTTTGCATAGCAAGTTAGTATGTGCTACCATCAGGAGTGGCACAAGCAGATCATAACCATCCTTAATAGGATCCAGAAATGCATTGCACATCACGAGGTGTCCTGATCAAAATTTTTAAAAGTCCCTTCTGACCCCAACTTTTCTATTATTCTCAAGTGTTACATGCAATGAGAAAGTTATGTCTGGGAATTTGGCCCTAAATGCTTCTGGATGGCTGCTGATTTTGTAAAACTATAAAACTCGTCAAAAATTTTAGTTCAGGGTAAGTATCCTGCGTGTCAAATTGTTATCATAAAAGTTGAAAAGTTCTGTTCTGATAGAGTTTTCTTTAGAAATTGCGCATATCACCAGGAAAATATCTTCTAACTTAACTTTTTTAGGCAAATACTGTTCAAAAATACTCTAGATCACTTAGTATCAAAACATTTGTTTCAAACATAATCCGGTCAAAACAGAAACACTTTTAAATCCATTTCTTCATACCCAGGTAACTCTAGAGTCATGGGAAAACATGCTGACACAGTATTGCAGGCATGCATTGCAGGGTGAGAGCAGGACTCCAGAACTCAAGTTCATCTGGTGGTTCAGGCTGTTTATGTTTTTAAGAGTATAAATCTTTATCTAGCTATTTATACTGCACATATTAATGATTAGATATATCAATTTGTGACAGAGCTGTCCTACTTTATTATAATAGAGCAGCTACACTTAAAAAAAAGTAACCCAAACCAAAAACCAAAAACAATTTCCTAAGCAGTAGCAAGAATGCTTAAAAAACCCCCAAAACAAACAAACAAACAAAAAAACCCCAAACAAACAAACAAAAAAACCCAACCAAAAAACCCCACTAGCATGCCAGATTTTACATGAAGGTACAATGGACATAAAGAAAATAGGGAATAATCTGAGTAATCAGCAAATCTAAGCAAATCTGTCACTCCTAAACAATTTAAATGAACACAGCCAAATTACACAATTCACTAGGCTGTTTATCTCATAGCAATTATCACAAACTCATGGATGCTCTATTTTGCTATAGGAAAGAACAATCCTCTGTCTTGCCTTGAGCCTTGCTAAATAAACAAATTATATTGATTTTCATCTTAATAGAAAGTACAAACACAAAGTCCTTAAGGTCTTTTATCTTGTAGAAAACAGGAAAGAAATGTCCTATGAGGTCCTTTTGATTTTTATTTTCAGTTGAGATGGGATATTTTACAGTGAGCTTAAAACCCCTCACAATATGCTTTTCACATATGTAATTCAATTTCTTTCCAACACACAGCACAGAAGTAGTTACTTTAACTATTGTTTAGATAAGAGCAAGTAAACAACGTCTTCATGGTAGCGGCAAGTTTAGCTTCAGTCATAATTATATAATGTATTTTTTTCCTTGTAAAATGAAAACAGCTATAATATTTCACAAACATGTTTGTTGTGGTAATCAGCATCTTAAGTATTCAATAAGGAATTTTTTTTTCACTTCTCTGTGAGACAGTCATATATCTTCAACATCCTTGGGAGAGGAAGGGGAGGAGCAAGTGCCAATCTCTTCATCCTCATGACCAGTGACAGGACTCAAGGAAATGGAATGAAGCTGAGTCAGGGGAAGTTTAGGCTGGATATCAGGAAAAGATTTTTCACCCAAAGCATGGGTGAGCACTGAAACAGGCTCCTTAGGGAAGTGGTCAGAGCACCAAGCCTGTCTGCATTCAAGAAGCATTTGGACTTGAAGTGTCAGGCACAGGCTGTGATTCTTGGGGTGTCTTGTGCAGGACCAGGAGCTGGACTAGATGATCCTGATGAGTCCCTTCCAACTCAGCATATTCTGTGATTCTGTGATTCTAAGTGATCCTGTTTCCACATGTTTTCCTGACTATGATTTTTACATTTCATACGATGTGAGACTCAGAACTTAAGAACTACAGCTCCTTGGAAAGGCAATCTCAAATAAGCAATTGACAAAAAATTTTTAAAACAATGGGTAACAAACTTGTGATGATTCATTTCCTCAGCCCCCATCATCTCAGGCCACACTATGATCTGAAAAATGCTTGTTAGGGTTCAGCCTTGATGAACAACACCTGGGCTAAGCTTCTCTTGAGCTTGTCAGAAACACTGTCTGATTCCAAGAATTATTGCTATCTAACAAGCTCTTGTTTTTTTAATAAACAATCTTGGAAACTTGTTTTTCTTGCCTTAACAACAACCCAAGTGAAATAATATTTTTTTTAATCAAACAATCGAAGAAATTTACAACCTGAACTGTAGCCAGCATAGAAAATTACTATGACCAAATCTCTCTCTCTTATGACCCTATAAACAGTGATCCACAGTGAGATCCTTTGAGTTTTCTTGGACCACAGAAGGCTGTGTCCAGAAATCTCCCTCCAAGTTTAACTAGCCTCTCAGAGCTAATGACCTCTCAAGTTGTTATACTCAGAGGATCACTGAATGACAGTGATGGACCGTGGGCTGATACCTGCAACTGCAAACCTTGTCAATGAATTTTACCATGCTTTTTCTTTTATATTAAATCTGATTTTGCCAATACCTTTTCCAATTATTCATTACACAATCTTAAAATGATAATGCACAACAAAGCTAAATCAAGGAAATGGAAACAGTGACAGGGTCTTGCATAATATGCACAACAGAACTGTCAGACAAGTAGTGCTCTGACCCTTTTCCATTTCTCCTCTTTACTGTATATTTTACTACTCTTCAGAACTCACAGGCTGAAAAAATTAGTAAGAAAAATATTTCAGTCAGATTGTATACAGGTCAAACTTGAATACATTAGTTTTTGAACTTATTTTAGTACATACACAAAACACAAAAACATCTACCTAATTTCAAAAAATAGAGGGATTTTTTCAAAATAATTGTTTCAATTCTAGATCAAGACTAATTTTTTGCTGATTTTAGGCTCATCTGGGCTTGAAATCCCTAGCAAAACAATATAAAAGCTTATTTTAAAGGTGCCAAGATTCGGTGCTATTCTTTTTTACTTCTATTAAAAAAAAAAGAAGGCATCAAGTTGCTATCAGACCATCTTGGCGTTTTAGTTGATTTTACTTATACTGCCATAGTTTCACAGCCAATTTAACCTGGCATAAACTGGCAATGAGGCCAAATAAACCTTTCCCACTGACCCCTTCTTCCTTCTTACTTGCTCTTGCTTCATTTGGTGAAGTGTAAGAGTTAATGAGGTCATTGAACACATGGGAGTAGGAAAGGTCTGTATGAACCCTTGTGCTGACATGAGACAGGGAATGAGCAGTCAGCAATAAGCTTGCAGTTTGGGGTCAGAGATGCTGACAGCTGAAAATGACTGAAACTGTGCTCATAGATACTTCTGTAGAGACTTGTGCAGTACAGGAAGCTGCAGAGCTGTGGTCACCCTCTCTCATGATCAGGCTTTCTGAGAAAGGTAATTGGGACAGGTCACTGTTATCAGGATACCTCACACTCATCTGCTTTTGTCACATGGAGATAAACAAAATTTTTCAAAGGAGATGTGATTATTCCCTAACAGGAGACAGGATACAAGAGTATAAAACACTTAACTATACTTGGAGGCAGAATTGGAATGAATAATTTTGGTTTAATAACAGACATGAGAGTTTTTGCATCAGCCTCCCATCAGAAAGAGTGAGTCCAAAAGCCTACTTTTAATTTGAAAATTGTTCTGTTTATGACAAATATTTACTATTTGATTGCTAAAAATTTCTTCAGAAAGTTTTCTCCACTTCTGTGTTCCCATAATCCACTGGTCTCTGGCTGCCAGCTCAAGCGTGTTCGGCTAATAGCCAGGAAAATAAATGCTGCAAGTATAATACAACTGTAAATAAGGGGTGGGGAAGGAAGATTTAAAAAGCTATCTAATAAAAACAGGAACACGCAAAACTAGTCCTTTCATCAGATTTGAATACAGAAGAGGCATTACACTAAGTGCTTGGTATAAATAAACAAATTACTCCTACAAAGTTTTTTACATCATTTGAGGAAAAATCCTCCCAAAGAAAATGTGCATTTTGTTAAGATATTTACAGACACAAAAAAGACCATGATGGAAAAGAAGCACTGGTGCTCTCCAAAGGGAAAACAAGCAAACAAAACATCTTTTTTGTTTTGTTCAGTCCAATTGTGTGGAGACTACCTGTGGCTGTGAAATAGAAATTCCTTACTACTGCAAAGAATCTTCAAATGAGTCTCCATTTCTTCCTGAAAGGTAGAAAAGATAGTCTTGACAAAGATTGAAACGCACATGACAGGAGAGATATTTTGAAAGATAGATAGCCAGATAGGTAGGTATTGTGAGACTAACGAGAATAAAGGCCATTGTTCAGATAGTAAGTGGCACTTTGTGATGTTTTGGGGTTTTCTTATGGATTTTCAAATACACTTTTCCATGAAATTAATTTTTGCAAGCTGTGTCTGAGACGGCCTAGATTTACTTTTGAAGATGAGAAAATGAGGAAGAGGATGGGTTTTGAGCCACAGTAGTCCAAAGCATGACCCCAGGCAGCATATTTCTAATCAGACTTTCAGGCTGTCACTGGCAGGAAGCATAGGAAGAATTCGTCAGTATGAGTAAGGCAAAAGGAAACAGAAGTACATGGAGGTCAGTGACATTGGCTCTGTGCATTCCTGAGAGAGTGCTCCTTCAGAGAAGAGCAGTACTACACAACAGAGACTTGCCTTAATCACCATACAGGGTAGATTCACAATGTCCCAATTTGCCCACAGCATCCTGCGTAGAGCAGCTAAGTTCTCCCTTCCCTGTGAATGTATACATACACATCAACCTTCTGCACAAGTAGGTGTTATGCCATTCCTCAGCAACTCTGGGGCACACTTACTCTTACTGTCTGATGCCAACATCCCTTAAGTGAAGCTTTTAGGTCCATCTCTGCATTTTCACTGTTCTGTTTAAACCCGCTCTGCATCACAGAGAGAACAGAAATTTTGAAAAAGTAACTGAAGCACACAATGGGGAAAAGCTAAATTCCAAGAAACTTCTGATGACCCGATAACAGAAAGACATATAATAATTTGTTCTCACATTTAGCTTTTATTAAACTTAGTAAATTACATCCAGAGGGAAAAATCTTGGGGAAAATACTGTGCCTCCGGCTTGTGTTTTTATCTTATCTAAAGTTAATAAGAAAAACAATGAATAGGAACTGGAGAGTGTGAAATCAGATTTCGAATGAAGTCAGGGTATTGTGTACCAGCTTTCCCTGAAACATAAGCATGAAGGCATTTTGAGCTGCAGCATTTTCAGTAGAAACATCATCAGACCATCTATTAAAAATCAAGATGCTTCTGTAGAATCACTCCTTGAAACATAGGCTTTTATGTGCAGAAATTATGAAACTAAAATAGGCCATTAGGAAAAGAATTGCAGAAGGAAAATGGTTTCCCTTGGATAAACAGAAATGTTTAGAATGTCAATGTTGCTGTCTTTTTTCTTGACGTAATATTTTTATTGCCAGAAACTATCTGATTTATTGGTACTCTGTTAGTTTATACCATCAAAGAATTGTCAATAGAACATGCACTTTTTTCCAAAAGTGGCAGTCATTGTGGGGATGCTGGAGTCCATCCCCCCAGCCCCCATCCAGAAATGTATAATATCCGTAAAAGACCAGTAAAATCTTTCTAAGTGCTACTTCTCTGCTGCACTGAGATGGCAAAATACCAACATCAGCAGCACCCTGGAAAAGCACTCTTGCTGTCTGTGGATAGGAGGGAAGCAAATCTCCACCAGCGAAAAGGCATTAGAACAGTTGCCATTCAAATGTGCGTGACGGCAAATTGATGCTTATGGACTAAATATGTTGAAAGCTGTAGGTATTTCAGGAAGAATTCTTGTAAGATAGTTAATTTTCTTTACTTATTGCTTTTAGGTTTTGTCAAATTATTAGCTTCTCTGTAAGCCTTATGTCCACAGGTGTCAAAAAAGACAAGCACTTCCCTTGTCGCCTTGACAAAGTTATTCACTCATGTTTTCTATGGTTAATATTTATAAACAAAGCAGAAAAATTAAATAAGTGCTGTCTTTGGTAACTGAATAGAAGTAAATAAAACTATTTTGAAATATGATTCTTTAATTTGCACAGCAGCTAAACTGTTGTAGAAAAAAAGTAGATTGTTATCTGAGCCACAACTCTCAGAAGCTTCAGACAGTGCATCTGTGCTTGCTTACACACACTTAAGGATGCAAAGATAGAAATACACACATAAGTGCCATTGAATGCTCTTTTTTCTGTCTAACAGAAAACAAGAAGTGCTTCAGTGAAGTAATTAATGACCTACAGAGATTGCTCACAAAGCAGACACAATTCTGAACATCTTGTGTTTTTTCCTGATCTTTAATAGTGTTTAAACCTTCTCAGATTAGAAAAAGAGTTGTGTATGTAAGAACAAATTGAATTACTATGCTTAGTCATACCTATCATATGACAATCCCCAAATACACTAGAATCAAAGTAACAGAAAATTGGAATTGTCAGTCATTCTAGGACTCTATATATCACTGTTTCAATAAGAAAAATTGTGCAATTAAATCTCCACATTAGCAACAGAAATCTAACTGTAGTGTTGATACATCTAGCAATTAATCACTTGAAATAAGTTAAATTAACCAGCTGCCAATGGAAATAATTCATATGACGTAATGCAAAACATCTTTGCAGAGACTGCAACATTTGTGCAAGTTCTTATCACATTTCACAAAATAATCTCTTTCTGTTCTGAAGATGTTTGGCAACACAGAACTAGGAATTACAAAACATGCCTTGTAAGACTTTTTTAATGCTAATAACTAGGGTATGAAGTAAGTGCAGTTCTTTTTCCTTTCTCCACTTTTGTTTGGTTTGTGTGAGAGGAATGAGAAGGAGCACAAACATTCTCAAATTCCCCTGATAACTACATCAATACTAATTCTAACAAAGAAAAAGAATCAAATTAGCAGTTTGGCTGGGGTATTAAAATAGTAGAAGCTGCCTGTGAAGACTAAGCACCAATGAGTTTTTTGTATCCATATAACTAGAAAGCGCACTGAATAGAAGAGGAGTGTTCTAGGATATACAAATTAAATTATTTCAGAAAAATTCTCTCTTAACATTAGTCAAGGAGAAAAAAAAATGAATGGGCTATTCAAACTCTGTAGATCACCAAAGCCACTTCACAAAAACTAAAATTTTGGACCAAAGTTAAGTTATCCTATATTAATCTTAAAGAAAATTTTCTTTAAAAGCTACTCCAAAAATGAAAGAGTCTGCATTCACTGAAACACACAAATAAAATCAGTTCAAACTATCATGCATATGATGACAGAAGAAGTCCAGAATGGAGATAAGTGAAAAATGCCACAAATACATCAGGGAAAGTATATGTCTTGGGTTGAGCTGGCAAAATGCCAGCTGTCTGAGACAGAGTGAAAAGGGTTCCTCCCCGCNGCCAAGGTAGAACTAACTAAGCCACTCCCACACACTGGATTTTACTCCTTTTGAGATGATGTAGTATGGTATGGAATAAAATATTATTGGCTAAAAGAAGTCAGCTGTTAGCTAGCCCAGCCCAGCTCAAGTCAGCTGACAATTCCAGGCCTAGTATGATCTTTAAAGCTTAAATTTAGGCCCACCTGGCTAAACCATAACAGTATATCAACACAAGTTAAGGAAAGATATAAGATAATACATATGTGCCCAGGGACAGTGAATTATTTTGAAAGCATAGAACTGGTAACACCAGAGAACAACTGAAGTTTGGGTGACAAAATAAGAAATGTTCTGTGTTTTTACCTGTAGAAAGGCAATAAATTGCTCAGCAATGGTTTCTTATATAAAAATTAAACATAGAATAAATTATTTTACACAAGAACATTCATTACAATTTTAATCTGGGCAAAGAGACTCAGATTAGTTTTCTTTTCCTTGTGCATCAGGCACTTATCAAGGACAAACCCACTAATGATTTAACTATTTCTTTCACAAAATAACATCACAAATTGTGAGCAGTTATGCTACAATGATACCAGTTGCACATGCAGCATAATCCCTTTTTAAAAATTTTCTTGACATTTTCTTTTGTATGGGGTTTGTGTAGCAAGGTTCTAGTAGCAGGAGTGGCTACAAGGTGGCTTCTCTGAGAAAGTGCCAGAAGCTTCCCCCCATGTCCAATAGAGTCAGTGCCGTCTAGCTCTAAGACAGATCTGCCACTGGCCATGACAGAGCCCATCAGCAACACTGGTGGTGCCTCTGGGGTAACAGAGTTGAGAAGGGGAAAAGAAGACCTGCACACTAACAATTGCAAACAGAGAGAGAAGTGAGAATTCTTGAGACAAACAGCCTGCAGACACCAAGGTCAGTGAAGAAGGAGGGGGAGGAGGTACTCCAGGTGCCAGAGCAGATTCCCCTGCAGTGTATGGTGAAGACCACAGTGTAAAGCAGCTTGTCCCCCTGCAGCCCATGGAGGTCCACCATGGAGCATCCAGCCAAGGTCAACCCACCACAGGTTTGTAACTGTGTCTGTGGTGAACAACATGAAAAACAGATTTCCATTGTGTTATCCAGTTGCTGAGGAATGTTGGACTTCACAGGCATTCTTAAACCTGTTAAAAGTCCGTGCAATGTATATATGCACCAGCAGATTTCATTAGGCATGGCATCTGTAATGAAGTGGAAAAATAGCTGTCTTATACATTAGTACCAAAAAAGAAAATAAAATTATATACTCTATTTAGTGAAAATAACTGAGTTTTTCAAAGACTTGAACAAGCATAATATGCAAATACATGAGGAGAAGAAATGAAAGAATGTATATTATGAGTCTGGGAATTCTCATGTCTCTGGTCTCAAAGGGAAGCTTAACTTTCTGTGCCTTCTCCTTTGGTGTTTTTGGTGTTTTGGGGGGGTGGGGGTGGGGTTGTTTTTTTTTTTTCCCCCCAGATTATTAAAAGTGTGGATTACTCTCTCTCCTCCAACTCTAAATGATTTTGACAAATAAAGTGCTAAGATATCAAGTACACACTGAGCCAGACTTCAGGCTTTCACAAACGGTGGCAAAGTCCTTCATGCAGGCTTTTGTGCACACCATGTAAAAGGTGCTTAGCCCTGTTCTCTCACCTCAAACAGATCCAGAATATTTGTATCAGCCAAGAACTTTCAGTAATTGATAGTAACTGTTTACAAACTCTGCTAAGGCATCTGTATATACTTCTCTTACATTTACTATGAGCAATTAAACAGGTCATCATACTGCCTCTCAGTAGGTGAATTTAGCCCCAAGGTACTTCATTGTGACAGGAAACTCATTCAGAATTACATAATCTTTCTTAGTTTATATGCGGAATAGAGAGATTTATACACAATTCTTTCTTCTTCAAATTGCTGTCGTTTTCTTGAGAGGCTTGTGAGTTGTTTAATGGCTGCTGGCAGTTAAATGCAACTGTTACAGAGATTTTTATGAGCACATCCAGCTTTAGGTAAGAAGGAGAAAATCTTGTTAACAGGAAAAGTATAATTCTCCTAGAAAAGTCACCTTTCATGAGGTATGTTTTAAGGCATATAATAGTGCAACAGGAAATAAAAAAGCTTTATAGAACTTCTTTTATGAGCGTGTTTTCACATACTGAAGTGCAAAATGCTGTCATTGTCAATAACTAACATTATCCAATGTAGTCCAAACAAGTTTGTGTTTTCTAAAGGCATTCCAAGATCTAGGAATTTTGTCTAGGTTTGTTTGTTTGTTTGTTTGTTTGTTTTTAATAGGGTACTGTAAATTGTTCGGGACTGGAACACTGCATGAGGCAAAGTAGGACAATGAAGATGGTATTGGAAGATTTTGTAATTGAACACTGTAGAGCTGAGAAAGTTGAAGCAGGCCTGCCTTTCCCATTTGGTTCACAGGAATTTTGAAAAATATTTCACTGAAACATTAATGATTGTTTTTTTTCACCACTTGTGTCATAAGTTTTGTTGATAGATATGAAAAGTGAAATTACAGATTCTAGACTTCATATTTGGATGCAATGTTTAGAAACAGGCTTATCTTATCCAAAGTAGATACACAGAAAAATAATGTTAATTGAGGTAGCTAAGCTGTACATCCCATTTGCCAGTCTGATCAAAATTATTTGGACTGGAGGGCGCAAAGTATTCTTTGCTGTTGTATGGCCTAGTTGCTGATGAACAAACAGTAATCTGTGCATACAGTAGCACGTGCACTTTAAATGAAAATTAATTTTTTTTCAGAATGAGAGAACAGATTTCCAAAACTTTTATGAGCATCTTAACTGGAACAAATAATGATAAGCCTTTTAAACAAACAAAGTTCCTTTGTGACAAGACATTTATGATATTAAGTACATAAAAATTTAATCTCACTTAAAAAATCCTGTTGCCCTGTGGATGGTATTTAATGATTAATATTCTGTGGAGGTAGGATTTCCCCAAAAGGCCACAGAGAAGGGCCTGGTATGACACAGCAAATTCTGAAAGAAATATGTCTACTCTTTAAGATTTTTTCTACCAACACTATGTGTAAATAAAAACACTTCATCTTCTCCTTTCCCCTGAAAAGAGTTATGCTAGCAATTCTTCATACTTTTGTTAAAAATGAAAGACATGGTCAAAGAATGTGAAGTTAGTGGGAAAAACCCCATACCTATGAATACACAGCTTACATGTTTAGTGACATAAAACACTGAAAGACAATCCACAGAGAAGTTAAAAATGTAGCTGTCACAATAGCATAACAGAGTAAACAATTTGTTTAAACAGTACTACAATCTTCATAACAGTTGCCATTTAACTGATCATAATGAACCATACTGGTATAGATTCCTAAAAGTATCATATTTGCATTCTCAGTTCATATTTTATGTGTCTATAAACATATGTATATACATATGTATGAATATTTTTTCATGAACAACAATTGAAAAAAGGTAATTATCATGTTTTAAACTCAGTATCTCTACCTGAGGCTGAGAATGGTTCCAAATTTTCTGTTTGATTGTGCTCATTTCTTTGGGTAGCTTCCTCTTCCTTAGGTACACTTGAACCGGAGCTGACAGATACCCAGGAAGTGCAGGGTTAAAGTGTAATTTATCAGAGTTTGAAGCATCTTTTAACCCTGTAGTATTTGGAGAGAATTCCAGGTGGATCCATTTTTGTGACAGCCTGGAAAAATTAGAGGCTACTACAGCTTTTGTGAATAGCTCAGGTTTGTCAATTTTATTTAATCCCCACCAACTGAAACTACTTTATTGTATGCAGACAAAAAAGGAGCCATGGAAATGTTGTAATGCTTGCTTAAAACCACACAGAGTTTCTGAAATACAGCTAGAAGTAGAAAGTTAACCTATGGAAGTCTCACATTTGGAATCATAAACACTGTTCAAAGTAAGAATGAAATATCTGACACTAATGATATTCTTGATACTGAACATTACTG
>VWZD01008425.1:8121-23294 GCA_013396695.1 Sakesphorus luctuosus | reverse complement strand
GGTGTTTCTCATCATCAGAAGAAAACTTTCAAAAACACAGATAAACAGCAGCATAAAAGAGATTTTCCAGTTCATTAATCGAATGAACTATGATAGCATCACGTTTTTGCACAAAAACAAAATTTACACAACTCTACATATACCTTGCTAGAATATATGCAAAAGCACAAGGAAATAATCCTATACATCAAAATAAGAAATCAAATAATTATTTTCTAAAATGGAAAGCACTAACATTTATTAAGATTTTTTTTTATTAACATAGAAGGAGAAAAAGAGGCAATCAACAGTTACAGTATCTAAAGGTTCTCACCAAAAATGTTACAGAAAGTCCTCTAACTGGTGTGTTACAACATACAAGGAAATTAAGTTTTATGCAAATGATCAGTGAAGAAAAGAGAGCAAGAAAAATGTACCCCAAATGAGAATAAAATCCATGCTAGTTAGGTTAGTGTTTTATTTGCTCTTCTGTGCCTGTGTCCCAAGGTTAGCAATCTGTCATTTTCCTTTTTCAGCAATTACAATACTGTCTTTGGATTTCCTCTGTAATGCAATTATTTTCCATGAGAACAGCTATTAAAGGAAATGAAATTACCCTGTACATGATATTCAGGAAGTCACATCCACTGACAAAAGGGTTTTTATAAAAACAAGGGTTTCCTCTCTTAGCATAAAGATTACTTTTTAAAAATGGGAGTTAATCAGAAAGGAAATTGCAAATACAGCTATGCAAAAAGTAATGTCAATAACATAACTCAAAACAAATCCATGAGTTGAAACAAGCCTGGTTTTGGTAAATAGATTTAATTGCAACATGCTTCTGCTTTCTAAGTGTTTTACAGCTCTATAGTTGGTGAACAGTAGAGGTTGATTCTATTTTGTCTTGTGAGTAAAACACAAATGGTTAGACCATTCATTTATACGAGTCCAAATCTGGTTCCCATAGGAACTCATTATCCTCAAGCAATGACATAAGGTGTTAATCTTGGATAAGCATAGGTCATGTGAAAACAGAAAACAAAAAGGAAAAAAGGATATAAAATAGTAGTTTCAGATCCTTTTTCCCCAAATTGAATGATCACTGAAGGCCTGCATGTCAGAGTTCTAACACTTGTAATGAAGCTGCTTCCTCCTGGCTATAACATGCTCCTACCAGGACATCTGGTCATTTTCTTCTCTTACTTTTTTACCTTGTTTCTTAATTTAATGATTGTCACTAATATGGTTCATGACTAGTGAGCAAATCTTTTATTTAAAGATTTCCCACTTTTCCCACTCTTCCCAGATTCCCCTCTTTTCTTAAACCTTTCCTTTGACATTGTATTAAGTCCTTCTCATGAAAAATTTGATATCCTATTTTACAGCAGGAAGAAATCTGTGTGAGAAATCATTTTAGGGGGAGTTCTTGCCTTCTAAGTTATTGATTAGGCACAACTTCAAATAGTCCATCACTTGCCATATCTGATAAAACAGTTTGAATTCCAACATAGAAGTCACTCCAGAAAGAAATTCAAACAAAATTTTTTTAAGAATTTCCCCAAGTAAAATAATTTTTCTTCAACCACTTTTATTTTTGAAAAAAAATAGCAGAAATATACCATTGCCAGGGATGAGAATTTTTTAGTTAACTACATTTTTCCAGAACATTTGTTGAGGGATATTGCCACTGGGAATAGCTAAAAAAAAAAGAAGGTGGCAAGAGTACCTTTTAAAACTAAAGTTAAAAATATACTTTTGTTTTGAGATTTCAGTGAATTAAACCACATCTGCATGAACATAATCTGAGAATTCAACACGTATAGCTAGTTAACTAGGATCATGAGTTGTTTGTTTGTTTCTTCAGCTCAAAATACTTTTTACCTTTGCTTTTAGAGATGCAGATACAAACATCTATATGTAAGTGTGATGTCTGTCCAGAAGGTTCTTAGTAATTTGAAACAATTTGAGAAAGCATGGAGATTTATTTGTGACATTTCAATCCCCAAAAATAATCAGGTACACAGGTAGTCAGGGAGTTCTGATGAACCTGTAAGAAGTAAAAAGGAATAGAATTATATAATGTCACATTCTCTGGAAAGGGTTGAAGGACAACTCTTCCAGTGTGATAGAGCTGAGAAATCCTGATAACCGGCTAATATACCACTTATGAAATACCACGGTGTATAGGTTTTGACACTGAACTCTTCACCTCAACAGTCTGGATCTCTTCTGGAAAACCCAGACAGGTATACGAAACTTTGTCTTTTCAACTGACTTCCTCACAGTGCCCCTGAGAACACTGTAGAAGAAAGTTTGCAACTCTGTGGCTCAACATAACAACTTATTTCCATTCCAGCAAACCAGGAGTGCTTCGTCCTGTAGCTTCTGCTGCACAAAAGGAGGGAAAGGAGTGAAGAAGAGATGGGTCAGTTTATCTTACACCTACTCTAACACCTTTCCTCTAGGAAGGCAAAAAGACTCCATGGAAGCAGAAGAAGTGAAAGATTTTATAGAAGCTGCTAAGCTTAAGATAAAAAAAGAGCTTTGTTCCGTTATCACCCTTCTCCATTACCTCACAAAGTTGACTGAATCTGTTACAGGAATAGAAATTAATACAAACAAGAGAATCAGTTTCTGCACATCTTAACACATCAAGCCTTAATAACATATAGTGGTAATAAATGAATTAAGAAGCATCACAGACTTTGGTCTCAGGTCCTTACAACAGCCTCTAACCTTTTTTTTTAAGCTATCACCTTTTCTGTCCCAGCTACACAAACTATTCATGTGACAATATACATATGATAAATTCATGTTACAATAGTTAAGGTGATATAAAAAGTATAATGAACAAATATTAAAATGTGACCAAATATTCCATCATCTGAATGCAAGATTTTGATTTATGTGATTATTCATTCTTCTGGCATTTTGGATCACATTAAAATAGTTTAATCTCTCAAAGTATCTATAAAGCTTGTGTAGTCACATGTAAGCATATCTGAAGTGCATTGACAATTTACTTGAAATTAGTTTCCCTAGGGAAGATTCTTAAGCTGTGTGATAAAGAGGAATCTTCTCATGGTTTAACCGCAGCCAGCAACTTAGCACCATGCAGAATAAAACCAACAACAACAACAAAAACATCTCATGGGTTGAGATAAGAACAGTTTAATAATTTTCATAATTGAAACAAAATAAAATATAATACCAATGCAATTGGCAGCTCCTGGCCAACTCCCCACAATTTATACAGCAGGCATGACATTCTATGGCATGGAATATCTCTTTTGCCAGTTTGGAGCATCTGTCTTGATTATGTTCCCTTCTTGTGCATCACCTTGCTAGTGGAGCATGAGACATTGAAAAGTCCTTGACGTAGGTTAAGCACCACTTAGCAACAATCAAAACATCAGTGTGTTAGCAACATTAGTCTCACACTGAATTCAAAACGCAGCACTGTACCAACTACTAGGAGGAAAATATTCCAGCTGAACTGAGGACAGAACTATATTCTAAAAAAAATTTTCAAACAGAATGTTTCAAGTGTTTGCCTAGTAGAGGCAAGATTCTCAGTTTTCAGGTGTTTTAAAATAACCTTCATATGTTATTCATGTGTAACATGTTTCTAATAAGCTAAATTTTTGTACAGCATGCTGTTAAAGTGAATATGAAATAAAGGAAACAACAACAAAAACAAAGCAATAGAAGTACAGAGTTCTATAGTAATAAGGAAACCAACAAGAAACTCTCTGAATATGAGACCAAAGATTGTTTATTTTGTTTTATTTTTCCAAGGAGATTTCACAAAAAAGGCTGCTCTAATGCTGGTGCTGTAAATAATTCATCTGTCAGTTCTGCTGCATAATGTTTGCAGACCAGATTGAGACCCATTAGGATAAATTATATCTCTTGGTCCATCAGGGTGCACCTTCAGGTTGGCTTTACTTTCATATGTAGGGCTGTAATAAGAATACAGGTTGCTAGGAGTCATTCATTCCCAAGGCCTGCTGCAAGACACTTTGGTTAGAAAAAGCTGCCACTCACTACAGCTGGCTAACCAAAAAAAATAATGATCTGATGAAATATTGTCTCCAAGACTCAAGACTATGAAGTTTAAGATTTCAGAGCCACAGTATTAATATTTCTGTATTTCTTCTTCCTACTAATTGTATCATAAGATTAATATTATTTTAAACATTAAATGCTATAATTATCATAGAGTAATAGAATTATGGAATGTTTTGTTTTGAAAAGGGCCTTTTAAATGTCACCTAGTCCAATTCCGCTGCATTAAGCAAGGACACCTTCAATGAGATCAGATTGCTCTGAGCCCCAGCCAACCTGACGTTGAATATTTCCAGGGATGGGGCATCCAACACCTCTCTGGGTAACCCACTCGAGTGTTTCACCACCCTCATTGTACAAAACTTATTTTGTGTATCTAATCCAAACTCTCTTAGTTTAAACCATTACTGCTTGTTCTATGCCAGCACAGCCATTTGTCCCTATCTTTCTTGTAGGCTCTCTTTAGGTACTGGAAGGTTTCTGTAAATTTTCCCAAGAGCTTTCTCTTCCCTAGGATGAACAACTCCAGCTCTCTCAGCCTTGTTTTCACAGCACAGGTGCTCTGTCCCTCTGATCATCTCTGTGCCCATCCTCTGAACTTGCTACAACAGGTCCATGTCCATCTTATGTTGGGGGCACAGGGCTTGGATGCAGCACTCCAGGCGGGGTCTCACTAGAGTGGAGTAGGGGGGCAGATTCACCTCCTTGACCTGCTGGCCACACTTCTTTTCATATAGCCAAGGATATGGTTGGGTTTCTGGGCTGCAAGCACACCTTGCCAGCTCATGTCCAGCCCGTCATCCACCAGCACTCCCAAGTCCTTCTTTGCTGGGTTGCTCTCAATCTGTTCCTCCACCATCCAGTATTGATAACAGGACTTGTTAGTTTAAACTAAAAGCTAGCATGTTTTCAGAACACTGAAAAATACATCTACACTTGTTTTGTCTTTGAAGAAAAAATATCTAAAAGCAGGTTTTGTTGTTGAGAAACAGAAATCCCTGATATACAATTATCTTGTGAGCTTTTAAAGAGCTGTTGGATTTTCTTGAAATATTTTTTTTGTAAACCCAGGAGATTTAGGTGTTGGTTTTTTTTGGTTTTGGGGTTTTTTTACCATGAATTTTAAAGTCTTCTTGAAAATAAATGTTTTCTGATACTCTGAAACAATAAACAGCCTATTGCCATCTTCATTGCCAATACATACCATGAATGACATTTTCCTCACAGTGCCAGTCAGGCACAATGATATTTTCATGAAGGCTTGAATGATTTATATTGCACTTGAAAGTCTGTCAACATCCAGTGGCAGGCTTTTGGAAGGAAGGGACTTTTATATATAGCAAATCTGAGTGTATAAGAGTTATCCATTGAAAACAGCAAAGGCAGCTACCCACTAGTGACATAGTCTGTTAAGGAATTCACGAAAGATTATGTTTGGATTTATTTCTCATGACACAGATCAATTCTTCTGCTGAAGGTCAAGTGCAAGATTTTTCCAAGGAACCAATCTTACATTTCACCAGTTTTTCCCCAAGTGACTTTTCCAAAGCAAATGAAAACAAACAGCAAAAGAGGGGAAACAAGACAACATATGCAAAAGTAGCATTTTAGAAAACAGTTGCAGGAGAACTTGCTGATAATACTAGAGTGCAATTCTAAATAGTTCACCAGAGAAACTCCTGTCAAAGCAGGAGTCTGCAACAGTTTGGCACCTTATGTAATAGCAAAAAAACCCCAGAGATTAAATATGGTATAAAATTATATGGACGTGCAAAAGAAAATAAACTATTTACTTTTTTTAATGCCTTAGAGTTATTTTACTTGCTAATGCTGCAGCTGAAACTAATACCGAGTCTAAAATTAGCTTTATTTTCTTAATACAAACTGTACTAATCATCCACAGGGATAGAAAAAGCTGATAAATCAACTATTAAATTTTCAACAGCCATTTATTGTAGACCATCAGAAGCATGAATACAAAGGGGACAGCAATAAAAGAAATAATTTTGCCACTTATACTTGTCTGGGAGGATCTAAATTGTTAAATGGATGTGTAGTGGATAATAGGACTAAACATGTTACACTGCGGGCAAAAGTTAGATTAATGTCATGGACAGCAACCTGAGGATCTACTTTAACAAAATGAATTCAGTCTTCAAACAACTTAAGTCTAATTTATTATCTTCCAGGGAATAACAATGTGATATAACAACTCGATTCTCAGCCTCCTCCTCATGAAGTGTCACATTTACACTGGAAAGAAATTTCATCCAATTGTTTACTTCAATAGTCGCACAATTGAATTTTCCGATCAGCTATAACAGAAAGTCAGATACCTAACTATGAATTATTAATGCACAACATTTCTGATATTAAACTATAGCACTCTAAATTTACTTTTTACAAGTTTTTAAAAAAGTAATAAATAAGTATAAAATAAGTGTTTAAAATGATTGCTAATATTATAACTTTTATTTAGAGGACTTTGAAGCAGAATGCATGCACACTTTCACACATGAACTGCCAAAAAACCACTTCAACTATGCAAGGGCTATGTCATCAAAAAGTGTTACAATAGCCAGATACAAGAAAATTTGCTATTTTGATCCTAAAACACAGTCTGAGTGTTTTATTAGCTTGTGATACCTTTTAAGTATCTTCATTGCAAATATGTGACAAACATGGATTATTACATCACAATCTATAAAACTGTAAGTTTCCTCCACTAATAGAATAGAGGGGATACTCTAATCACACAACATCAACACCCAGGCAATAAAACACAATATTTTTTAACAATACAGGTATCTCATATTTAAATGTCACTCTTCAAAAATGACAGATAAAAGGTGGAAGATGTAACTAAGGTGGAGGCTGTGAAGGGTAACTATTTACAACCAGAATTGCTGTAATTTTGTATCCCATTCATAATTCTACCATTGCTTTCCAAGCATTGACATTTAAAAATGGTACTTGACTCATGTTTCATATCAGTGTCTATTTTACTGAAAATGCAACTGGAAGAAGGATGAGATATTTAGAAATTAAAAAATAAGACAACATTTCAAGAAAATGAACTTGTAGGACACTTGGTAGCAAATTTGGGTTTTGAGTAAGACAGCATCTCCTGGAATGTGGTAACCTGGAAGTCTTTGAAAACTTGCTCCAAACTCTTGGATTGGAGGGTCACACTTGGAATTTTCTATACTAATTGAATTTAGGGAATATATAAAAAAGAACCTTTGGGAAATCCTGAGTAACCTGGAAAGAATAGTCCTTTGACATCATGTACAAATTAGACATATTAGCAGTCAAATGAGTGAGAACACTTCTTGTGCACTTGGACATTTGAAGAACTTGTATTTTTCAGCAGCTATTTAACACTTGTGGGGTTCTTCTATTGCATTTACTCAGACACTTAACACTAAGCAGGAGCAAGCATCTATGCTGAATGTTTGCCGAGCCAAATCATCCAGTAAATTGAATTCGACACGGAGTCTCTGCCAGCGCAGCACCTGCTCCTGCCAAGAGCAGCCTTTTATAAATGTGATGGCTTCAGGCTGATGCCACCTGTGCCATTTGGCAATGCTGCTGATTGCTTCTCTCTCAAAGCCATTCACCAGTAGCTCTTACCCCTTGAGCACCCATGATGCTGAAACAGAGTAGGATAGAAGACAGAGATTTAAAGTCTGGAAGTGAGGCCAACTTTTGAGTAGTCATAATACGCAGTGTCTGTAGGACCCGTGAGAAGAAGGCATCAGAGCAAAATGAATTTGAATCTTTGAGCACCAGAGGCACTGGCAGCATCTGGCTCCATGGGCCATTCATTGGCAATGGACAGTAGCTCCAGTGCCTGAGTTGCTGAGCAATTACTTCCCAGAGACCTCATTCTGTGTGCTTGGTTCATTTTATATTTGTAATTTGAAATAGTTCATTTTCTGTTACTGATATTTGGTAGTTGAGTGGATTTTTAATAACACATAGAATTGTTCTCATCTAACAACTTGGTACCCTTCCTCCTGTCCTTTCCAGACCCTTATCTAAGTGTTGCGCAAATCCCCCAGCCCGGGTCTGATCTTCACTCCCTGACACACCCACTCTTTTTCTTTAAAAGATCTGATTCAATATTGACCCTTGGGGTACACTGCTGGCCCCTAGCTAGACTTTGTTCCAGTGATTGCTACCTCTCAGAGCCCTGTTACTAAGTTTTCAATCCATCCTCCACAGTCTTATTGTCCAGCCCATACTTATCAGCTTCTCTCTGAGGCTTTCATGGGAAACAGTACTGAAAGTCTTCCTGAAGTCTAGGTAGACAGTAATCACTGCTGTCCTCTCTTCTACCAAGACAGTAATTTTTTCACAGAAGTGTATCAAGTCAGTCAAGCATGACTTCTCACTGGTGAATCCATAAATACTCCTGATGACCTTGCCTTTCATGTGCCTGGAAATGGATCCATCACCTTTCCAGGGACTGAGGTGAGAAAAATATACCTTGCTACATTGTTTATTTCAGTTACACAACTTTCCCATTCAGGAAATTGCACGTTACATTTAAAGTTCTTGTTTAAGTATCTGTCCTAGTTCAACAAGCTGGAACCAGTTTATCACTGTGTGGGTGTGACCGAAGGCTGTGTATTCTAAACCCTCTATGCCATTTCCCAAGAACTGTTAACAATGGAACATGCAGTAGCTGTCCGAGGCACACTTGACCCCTCAGGCTGTGAGCTAGGTGTGAAAGACCTGTGAGATAAGAGCTGTGATAACTCCCTTCTAGGAAGTCGTTAGCACCTCCACACCCAGCCCGAGAGGTCATGTCTGCTAATGGGCCATCAATGATTACAAAAGACCCTATGACTCACAGAGTGAGATCTCCCACTGTGTAATTCCGTGCCCTGAGGGAGGTACTGCGTGGTCTCACCTGGACCTGAGGGGTTATAATCTTGGGGGTTTGGAGACTTCTGGAACCACTTATCGGATCCAGAGGATGACCAGAACCTTGACAGGAGGACACCACTACTCTCGACCAGACTGCGACCATCATCTGCACCAACAGATTTCTCGCTTCCTTTGACTTTGGACTTGGGAGAAGCACATGGGGTTCAGCACAGGGGCTACAAATACCTTTGCGTTTGTGTCCCAGGGTGCTGGGTTATACTTCTGGGTTTTGTGGGTTAAAACCAATTTCTCTTTGTGCCATTGCATTTATTTTAATATTGTTATTAAATTGTAACTCTGACTTATAATCTTTTTTGTATTGGGTTCATTTTTCCTGCTGGTTTACCTTTAAACCAGCACAGTATCCCATTTTTACACAGATTACACATGCAAACACACTAAGGAAAATGCTCTATAAGATGGACCATATTAGGAATCTCTGAAACTAGTGAGTATTTAATCAAATTTAAGGAGAAATGTACATCCTACAAAGAATCAATTTAATAGAGGATTATCAATGTTCATTTTGAAATTTATAAAGACTAATTATGTTGAACTGTTTCATTAAATATAACAGGTGCAAAAATGGTGTATGAGCCAATTTTTCCTGAAATGATTTCCTAAAAATTCATCCTATAAAAATAAAAATAAAAAAGTGTTCTCTGTGAATTCAAATTATAATTCCTGTCCTATCTTGTCCTGAGTTTCAGGTTTTTTACATTTTCTCTAGAGGAACTGAGGCAACATATCACATTCAGCACTTAAAATACTCACATGTGAAGGAAACAAGATATAGTCCTTAAAGCTTGTAATTAAATTCACTATTTCTCATGTCTCTGTCAGCAGGAATCCTAATTTTCCTAAGACATAAAATGGGAAAAAATTCACTTAACAAGCACCTATTTAAAAAGTAAACTAGGGCTTATTTATTCAAGGCTTAGTAAACACTGCCATTTTTCTTAAATTGTTTCCTTTGCATTTATTATCCTAGCCCCAGTCATAGGCAGTTCCTGTCCTCCCTATTCCCCACCAGCCAACTGTATCTTACTGGATGAGGAGATGCTTATGAAAAGCAGCAAGGACTCCCTTTCTCATCATTCTCTGTTCAGTTTCACATTATTCCATTCCTCTTTGCTTTCAAGCAGTATGGGGGAGTAATATTACCAATGACACAGAGACACCTAAGTTCCTTATATACAAGCCCAGGATGGTGTAAACTGCAACCAGAGATGCAGTGGTAGTCAGTTTTCATTTGCATACAACTGCAAGAAGTAAATCTTCAGAAAGGCAAATGTTTCACAAATGACTTGTTTCTGCTCTTAACCAAAAGATATATAATTTCTATTATTAGACTCTATGTCAACATTTCCTTCCCTATATAGTAATAAACTGAAGACATTTTGCATTAGAAAATAACAGTAACCTCAGTTATCAGTGGTGCACACAGAGCACTACAGCAAGCTTACAGTATTGATGACAAGAGCACCCATTTACTCATTAGTACTCATTAAGCAATTGGGAGTTTACTGTCTTGTTATCTTTCCTTTTAAGAAGCAAAGAAAGAAACAAATGTGCCCAAGATTTAAGACTCTGAAGTCAATTCTGTGAACAACAAATATTTAACAAACCATGTATCATGAATAAACTTCAAATATCTCTGGCTACTCTGAACTGCTGATACCAACTTTTCACAACCATTATTATCCCAGTAATTGGAGAACTACTTTTCAAAGGAGAGACGCACATTTCAACCTGTGTATGTAATGACATAGATATGTCTATATCTATGGATGAGGAGATGCTTATGAAAAGCAGCAAGGACTCCCTTTCTCATCATTCTCTGTTCAGTTTCACATTATTCCATTCGTCTTTGCTTTCAAGCAGTATGGGGGAGTAATATTAGTTCCTTACATACAAGATATGTCTATAACTATGTCAGCGTTAGAGTATTCCTTGGAAATGCTGTTAAGACTCACTTTGATGCAAAGCAGACTGTTTCAGAAGATTAAAGATTTCTGTCTCCCAAATGTTTTGCTGCTGGACTTAATTCACCATGTTTATGATTATTTGGCCTGAAGAGCTGAGACTTCATCTCAAAGTTTCTAATTATCTGTCCAGCAGAGCTTCTTTAAACACTGGCAGAAGACCATATGCTGAAGGGCAACTGTGCGCTTCACAAAACAACATGCAGCTTTGTCATCTCCCACTAGCAGATAGCCTCTGTACATGATTGTAATAGCAGACCTGCTACCCTGACCTAAACAATGCTTTCACTAGAAAAACCTTATGTTTTGTGATGCAGAGGTTTCCAATTCTGTTTCCACATACCATTCCTCCAAAATCTTTGCATGCATTGGGCTGTTGCTTTATTGTAACAGATTTATGCATAGTTCAAATAGAGGAAAGGTCATCAAATAAAACCTCAGTCAGAGCAAGCTGTCCCCATCCAAATATTAGATAAGATAACTCTGACCCCTCAAGGTTGTTGATTCAAAGAAGTTCAAAGACAAAATTATCTGAATTTGCCTGCTAATCATTTCATCACACTAAGCCAAATTTTTAGCCACTGACTGTTTGTATTCTAAAGCTGGCCTAGGCTGGAGCATACACGTATCAGGAAAGCAGTGGAACCAGCCTCTTCATGGGTGGTGGTGCTCACTGCTCCCCTTCACTTTGCTATTTGTTCTCATAACCTTTCAGATGGTCATTGCTCATGTTTAACTGGGATTACATAAAAAACCTTCTCAGTCACTCAGTGAGAAATAAATTATGTGAAGAGGAATAAATTTCTAGAAAAAGACTTGATAACAGCTAAGCATGAGTTTGCACAGTAAATAGAAGAAGGGAAACTACAGTATTATTGTTTGATAAATGGATATACTGTGCAAGTAAGAATTACAAATAATTATTAGCAGAAAGTAATTCATTTCAGCATGGTTAGTACAATAAATATAAAAATCAATTCATAATAATATTTGGACATTAGAGACAAAGTGAAACCACTCTAGAAATTTGATTCAATTGCCCATAAACTTATATTTGTTCTATGAGAAACGAAGACACATAAATCAATATGACTCTTAGCGCCATAATGGAAATGAAAACAAAACACTTCAGTCAGTGGACAGATGCCTGGAAGCTTTTAATTTATGCTTTCTGTTTCTGATAGAATAGGCCAGTTAATAATTTCTTTAAAATATGGTGCATTACCATTATGTTGAATTATAAAATAAACAGAAGGTCTCACATTTTTTGTACCAGTCACCATTAATCAAGACTTTTATCACCTTAAACCTGCCCACCTAGCTGTTTCTTCCATAAAGATGCTTGGATTTCCCCATGTAGAGTTTTTCTAAAAGCACACACAGGCATATGTCACCAGGTGCAGTTTTATTCTGTAGGCACTTGGATTGATTGGTAGGTGAAGCAGGACCATCCACAACAGCAACAAAGAAGGCCTAAAAATAAAATTAAAAAAAAAAAAGCAAGTACACTTGAGATGTGAGTTGTATTTGGATGAAAGAAACAAAAAATAATCTCTCTCTTCTAGACGAGGCAGCACTGAAAAATAAGCAGGAAACTAGAATATAAATAACAACTTTAAAAGGAAATATCTACCTGGGCAGAACCCAGGACTGCCTTTTTATCATACCTTTTCAAATCCTCAATTTTCCTCAATCCTCATGGTCATGGTTTAATTGACAAAAGGTAATTAAACTGGTGAAGGGGTGAGTGTGCTATTTTTCATTGAATAACACTAGTTTTCCAGAGACTAAGGCTAAGTCTGCTTCTTTATAAGTGCAGCCTAATTGGAGAAGATTTGTGGAATAAAGCATAAGGTGCTGATGACAGTTTATACTATGCACATTTCCAAGACTAGAGTATCTTTAGTCTGGTCCCGTGAATTAAAATGTAATCCATTTTCCAGCTAAATTTCATCTTGAAAAAAAATCTACTTTTTACTTTCCAAGACTACTCGAAGCTACCAAACTATAAACCAAAGAGAGTGTTATGTGTTTGGCTAGGTGTGGGCCTAAATTTAGTTAAGTGGAATTATTAGGATATCTATTCCACGTGCACAAGTCTGGTCTCATTTAAGACAGTTAGGTAGATACACTTTAAGCAGTGGTGACAAATAGAATACAGAATAAGAGAAAATAAATTACATAGGAAATAAGATAGTAGATAAAGCACAATTAAAAAAAAAAAAGTGAAGCAGAGTAATATAGAGTACAGAAAGGCAGCATTGAACAAACCCAATCTTTCCATTATCTGAACTAGGAGTTTAACTATTTCTCTAAGTTTCTCTCATGTAATCATACCTACATATTCAGCAAAAACATTTTATTGGATTTACAGATAATAGGATTATCACAGTTTGAAGAGGTGGGGGGGAAGGTTAAGAAAAAAAATGTCATCTAGAAATATATGGAGAATTTTTATGATGAATAAATTTCTACACCATTTTTTTTCTTTCTTATAGAATGTATATGCATGTATGGCCAGACTTCACAAACAAAGATTTGAGAAGGGCTCTCCCCACATGGGTGTGCCCTTCCAGACTGTGCAGTGGATTTTTTAGGTGAGGCACAGCATGTGCAGAACTAGCCCCACCCTTTAACTCCTCAGGTCCATCTGCCATGGCCGAGTGAGCTTGGACAGTGACAGTGAAGTCCTTGGGACTGTCACAGCACCCGGTACTAACCGGGGCTGACCCTGCTGAGCATCCAAGATCTGATGGGATCGGATGGCAGGGAGGCATTGAACTGCCAGGGGACGGTCCCCACCGAGACTTGAACTCAGGTCCTTGGGATTCAGAGTCCAGAGTGCTCTCTATTACACTATGGGACCGCCCCTCTTCTTATAGAACAGTTACAAGTGGAAGTCTGATAGTGTGAAAAAAGTGTTCTAAGGTGCCTCTGGGCCAGAAATCTGTTCAAGTGAGTTAATAAAGAACTAGGTAGCCTTTTGCTAGTTGCTTGCAGTTATGAATACAAAAAAAATAAAAAAGAATCATACCTGACTCTATACTAACCAACTTATCTTTTCCATGAGCCTAGTGACAGTGCTGTTATAATTATAGACTTAGGTTTGTTTCAAACTTGCTGTCTGTTGCTATAACTTAAATTTTTTAAGCTGCTATTAACTCATGTAACATTGTGGACTTCAGTACTATCAAACTACATTTATGTGACCTACAGATCCTGGGTTTAGTGTGTGCTGTAACTGATGTCTCTTGTGCATCTTCTTCACAATCCCACTCTCAATATGGTATTTTTGAAGCTAAATGCCTTCAAAATTTCGAATTTTGAAGTATTTTGAAATTTTCTTTAAAATAGCAAAAATTTAGGGTTTTTCCTCCTGGTATCATTTTCATATTTTATTTTACAAAATATATGTAATTCTAACCAAGTACTGAACATAAATTATTATTTTCCACTCAGGTAATCATAATGATGATCTCAAGAAATTAGTTGAACTGACCGTGTGAACTCCATTTTGATACAAAAGTATTAATGAGAATTTCAAGGTACTTTCCAACGTGGACTGTTCTAATTATGGTTTATTATCTAAGATGAATTACACAGGTTACTATATTTCTGCATTAAAGTGGCAAGTTAAGTCAGCAAATTTACTCTAACATTAAAACAGTAAATTCACTGTAACATAATGACTAATTTCAGGGGAGTTTAAGGACAAATAACAGCTATCTATTGTCTCTAAGGTCTCAGTTTATTTGGGAAAAAAAAGACCACAAGTTGTACTTACCTTATTTTAGGGATTGTGAGGTTGTACAAAAAGTTAACTACAAGAAGGAGGAAGAGGAATACGAAAATGAACAGGAGGAAGAAGAGGAAGAATAGTACACCACTGAATAAGATAAAATTGTAAAATACTTGAAGTGGAATGCTGCCTCTGGAGCTAACTCTCTACTCAAAGCAGGATCTATTTTAAAATTAGATTTCAAAATTCAGTTAGAACATACTCATAGATCTAAGAGCAAACCAACACTGCCTGACATGACCATGTTATAAGCTGTCATGAAGCAGTCTAGCTATTGTCATAATCTCTGGAAACACTGCAAAAAGAGAAAATAAAAACAAAACCAAAAAAAAATCAAAACAACCCCTCCAAGCAAATAGAAAAACTGCATGTAATACCATAAGAACATTTAGAAATATAAGGAATTT
>VWZD01008420.1:74040-96861 GCA_013396695.1 Sakesphorus luctuosus | reverse complement strand
AGTGCATCTTAGCAACTTAAAATGTAAACAAGCAGAAAAGGAACAGTTTGCATTTCTTGATGATTTAGACTGACCAAAAATGGTGTGAAATGGCAATCTAGAACTTTGTAGGTTTCAACTTCTGGGGTGAAAAATGTTTTTGCTGGTCTGAAATTAATGGGACTAGTTCTAGTCTGGTAGTAGTGACTGGCACAGCAGGAAAAAACAGCAAAAAATAGTCACAAAACTAATCAGTATTAGGAATGACTCATAAAACTTCAAATTATAATTCCTTAAACTGGAGAAAACATTAAAAAAAAAAAAGAGAGAGAGAGAGAGAGAGAGAGAGATATGTTAGAATTGCACTTTAAAACCTGAATTAATGTACCACACTTGTGTATGAAGGTTATCTAGTCAAGAATATTGTGTGGTAGTGTGAATGGCTTGGTATCTGCAGGGAAATCTTATGGAAGATCAAAAAATTAATAGAAATCTAAAATTCCTGTTCTATTAAAATCCCTTGAGAAAGTTTGTTCAGATAATTTCAGTATTTATTTTCTCGCTTTTTAGGGGTTTTTTTGTAAGTAAGAGCTAAATTCTCTTACCAATTTGAATGGAAAATACTTTTGATTCTGTGCATTCCAGTGGTTTCCTTCACAAGTTCTTAGTTCTACTGCAAGGCACAAGGGCTTTAAAAATATCCTAGTACAGTTTTGAGATAACAATGATAATAATACTGCAGAGAAATTTCTTCTGTGTTGTCTGTGATGAATCCATTCATGTAGTCCACAATTCAGTATGGTTTTTTTCACTGTAAAGATTTGAAACTTCATGCAATACTTCCTTGGAAAATCTGCTTATTCAGTGTTGTGGGGCATATTGCTATAGAGAGTGAATAATAGCCTATCTCTTTTTTCCTTTCTCTTTTTGGCTCTAGGTGTGTCATCTTACACTTCCCTACACCAAATTGCCCAAGTCATTACTGATAGCTTTTCCAGCGCTTTTTGAATTTTATTGTAATTTTTTGTGTGTGTGTGTTGATGGATCCTTCTTCATTCTGTGTTTTGTTATCTACATGTTTTAGCAACTTATCTCTCATTTTAATACAAATTGAACAAAATAGACTGTGATGGTCTTGTGACATTCCTTTAGTAACATCATTCCAACTCCAACATTTTCCCTGATATGTATTAACTTAGCTGTTGTATGTCATTAACTATATCATCTCTTGAAGCAAACAAAATCAGAAAGCTGCTTTTTTTTGCATTCCCTGCATATGAATCTTAAAATTAAACTCAATATAATAAGAATACATGTAGCATCATAATAGTTCTTTTCGTACTGAATCAAACCCTTGGATAAATGCTGAGGATACTTTACTGATGTGTCTGCGAAATTTTATTGTCCTGGTATCCTTGTCATTTCTCCTCAGCATGATGCAAAAACTCCTACATAGCACAGCTTTCAAAAGTACTAAATTAGCAAAAAATGTGGCATGTGTTCACATGTAAATGTTTTAATGGTCCCATTAACTCCTGTGACCTTTACATGAATTGTTCCACTGAGGTGAGTTATGCCCCTTCACTTCTCCATGTCTGTAAAGTTGCACAGAGAAGCTGTGGATTCCCCATCCCTGGAAGTGTTCTAGGCCAGGCTGGATGGAGCTCCAAGAAATCTGGTCTAGTGATGGTGTCCCTGCCCATGACAGGCAGGTTGGAATGAGATGAACTTTAAGGTCCCTTCCAACCCAAACCATTCTGTGATTCTGTGATTCTGTGTTCTGTTTTGTGTGAATGGATTAAGAATGGTGAAACTTATTCTTCAGCTGGAACTTGTCAAAATAACTGCTTTATTGTTTAGCCCCTGAACAACAGGAAAAAATACAAGAGAATAATATTTTCTGTTATGTTTACAGGAACAATAGCTTTGTAATTTACATCTATTTGTTCTGAATCTTGCTATCTATTCACAGGAAAGAAAAATGCTAGAGGTGTGGGCTGGCTGTAGACTGTTTTAAATATTGATGTGTTAAAATTATTACAGCTAGAAATGCAGTATGTAGCTTGTCTTAGTCTGAATGGAGGCTGTAACTAACTATTGTATGCCATCAGTGTTTAGATGGGATGTACAGAGAACCTGATATAAATATTTACAGCATCTCTCAGTCAACCAAACTTCCTAATGCAGAAAAATAAATTATTGTAACAGTAAGTCCATAGTCTTAATACCTTCAAACAAAGTTCTGTCAAAGGGTAGTAGAGAGAAAAAATGCATAAAATTACAAATTCTCATTTATTCTTTTCCTATTTCCCCAACTAGTAACATGGAGTAATCAAAGGGAATGAGGAAAAAAGGTACATTTTAAACCATAGCAAATCACAAAAGATTACCTCATCATTCAAGCACCTTGCTTACATTTTGGGATATAAATTGAAATGGAAAGATCAGATGTTTCAACATTTTGCAGATTAAATATTGCATGAGTGTTACAGCTGCTGTTTAATTTCATATTACCTAGTACTTTCATAGGGATTGTCTCAAACAGAATTTTAATTCTGTAGGGAAAAAAAGGCCCAAAAAGCTGATGAAAAGTGGCTATGTGGGTTTACCCAAAAGAAGCAATTTGAATTTATTTTGTTTTCTAAAGAAGATGATTTGTAGTGCTGAGTTCCAAATTAGAGCAATTTATGACCAATCATTCTCATTTTCTTTGCAGAACAGATCATTTGAAATGGAAAACCAAGTAATTCCAGTGTCCAGATGTCCAGTCTAGTATTTGTTTGTGTTTTTCAAGGTTCCATAGCCTATACAATCTTACATCTGAAGACAATGCAGAAACTTGACTTATTATAGAAAATGGTTATGACTTGTTCCATTTTAGAACAGATCAGTGCAGTCTATACATTGTACAGCTTTCTACCTGATTGTGTTATACAAAGCCCTTATGGAATCTCTAAGCTGCTTTCCTTTTTCCTTTTCCTCCCTGGCTTTGCTGATACATATGGTTTGAGCCTGGCCTTATGGGTGGTGGAAACTTCATCGGAGGGTTCTAGAATGGCACTCAATTTCCTTGGTAGCATCTAATAGAATTATCCCTTGTAGCATTAAGAATCACCCTCTGGGCAGTGATATTGAAAAGGTCTTGAGGTAGCTTGAGAATTAGGCAGGCAGCAGGTTTGCAAATGGGAATAGATTTAGATTAGATGTTCTTTAATATAGAGAAATATTATTAGTTATAGCATAATATGCTATTCATATTTAACAACTAATGGTGCAATCTTCTCAGAAATGTCTCAAGTATTTACAGATAAGAACTGTCAATGAGGTTTGTTAGAACTTAATTCTTGAGTATTATACATGCTCTTGGTTTATGACTGTAGATACAGACAACTCATGGTTTCAACAACTGTTTAACTATACAGTGATGAAAGACAGAAGTTGTTATCCAGTCATGAATAAAAGCATCCAATAGAAGAACACTGGCTTTGCTAGTAGAAATCTCAAAACTGGGCAACTACCCAATTATATTATTTTCATTTATCTCAATTTCTTGGTTTCAACAATGGCTAGTGGCGACTGTTCATTGAAAGAAGGCAAGGCTGAGGAAATAACCTGCAGAGGTTCAGGTTGGATATCAAAAGGAATTTCTTCACTGAAAGGGTTGTTAAACATTGGAAAGGGCTACTCAGAGAGGGGGTGGAGTCCCCATCCCTGAAGCTGTTTGGGAAATCACTGCATGCAGCACTGGTACCATGGTTGAGTTGGCAAGGTGATGATCAGTCAAAGGCTGGACTTGATGATCTTGGAGGTCTTTCCAGCCCTAATGATTCTATTCTATTCTATTCTATTCTATTCTATTCTATTCTATTCTATTCTATTCTATGGCTGACAATATGATGATATTTCTCATGATATGTTCCTTAATTTCCTAGAAATTAACTATTTAGGAATTTTATAAAGAGGAAATTATACCAAAACGGTCTTGTTAACATCCTCTAAATGGAGGGAGTTTTCACCAAACATTTTGATTTTGTGTCAAAATAACTACAGTTTTGAATGTATGTATCAAGTCTATTTCTTGTTCTTGTTTTAAGTCTTCTGCCTGTTAATTTCTTTGGGTGAGTAACAATTACTTGGTTCACCATCCCCTCATGATTTCCTTACATTTTGGGCAAACACTCCTCCCCTTTTCTCCTCTAAGCTAATGGTCCCATTCTGTTCAATTTATCTTTGGCAATTGAGTATACTGTGTCTACAATCTTCCCATGACTTGGTCCTTATCTATTCCAGTTCTTCTGTATGCTTTTTGAGAAGCAGCAGCCAGACAGACAGTATTCAAAATGTGGCAAACCACAGATTCATACAGTGAGGTGCTGTGGTTTAGTTTTGTCCTAACACTTCTTTGTCGCTTCTTAACCCTGACTATCAGTTCTTCAGTAGAAAACCATTTGGGGTAAAAGCTCTGACTTAAGCAAAAATACTTATTTCTTTGTGTATTAGGAAGGGGAAGAGTGGGCTCTATGAGGATATAACATGTAGAGGCTGCATTTGTTTCTGCTAGACATACATTATTCTACATTTACTGATAATGAATTCCATTTCCTATTTTACTACATTAATATGTATAAGTCTCTTTTGTAGCTGTTAGAAATCTGTTCTAACTTTGACTCTTCTGATTATTTTTGAAACAGCAAGGGTTTTGTCACGTCATTCACCAATACAGTCCTCCATAAGCAAATCATAATCATGTTTTGCTTCCAGTTTATCATGAAGTATCCCACTTTCCAAGTCTTCCTTGTTTCTACTGAAATACTACTTTTCCTGGGAATGTTTTCTGCTGTCTACTGTTGTTTATCTGATTTTTCATGGTATATTTGTGTGTATTTCTTATTGTAAGCAATACTTTATTCATTCATTCATTAAAAAGAAAAACNTAGCTCTTCTGAGATACTGCAGTTTATATCAGTTAAATGACAAATTCTTTTATCTCATGACACTTAACTCACACTTACTGTTTTTAACTCCACAGGGAAGCCCTCACAGTACCGAGCTGTCAAAGTTCAAGGACCATCTGGACAACGCTCTTAGTTATATAATTTGATTTTAGGTATTCCTGTAAGGAACAGAGAGTTGACTTCAGGATTCATTTGCGTCCCTTCCAACTTGAGATTGTCTATGATTCTGTTTTATTTTACTAAAGTTTCATATGTAAGGCAGTGAGAAGGTTTAGTTTGGACTTTGGCAATGCTATTAAGAAACAACTTTTAAATTGCCAGTATTTTGAAGGGGAATCTGTCTGATCAAAATTCAATGTTCTTAAAATAAGGAAGTCCTTCGTCTCAAGCTTTAATAAACTATTGTGGTTCTGTATCCTTCTTTATTTAGAAATGCTCTCTCCTGTTCCAGTAATATAGGAAAGAGATTGTGACTTTTTTCCTTTGTTTCTCTAATAGTACTTTTAAGTACATAATATGCATTACATGATTTTATATAATTACTACTGGAGAAACAAAGAAAATAAAATCTGTGTTTTGCAAGTATAAGAAGATATAACCTTAAAGAATGCTTTTATTTATATTAAGATATTGGAAATCACCTTATTGTGTTGAGAATAAATTGTTGCTAGAACTTCTTTCCACTTTTACTTATTTTTTCTCTTCAGCTGTTTTACATATTTATTAGCTTCTTATCAGAGATACTTTGAATATAATTTTAAAATAGAAAAATAAATATTTTCTTACTTTTTGTATCAGGATAGTTGTAAAGGAGTACATATTCTGCATGGTGTACAGGGAGTTAGGCATGCAATTTCCATTAATAATGAACCATGTGGAAAATTTGCCCTTGAGAGGTACATGTATAAGCATCACAAACATTAATTATTAAAGTTGTCCAGCATTCCTGAACTACTTTCTTATCCAGAAGTTATAGAATATTTAAGAATTTAATTTCACATTGAAACAGTTGGAATTCATCTGATTCAACCTGTCTGACGAAATGTCCTTATACAAAGTCAAGGAAGTCATGTCCTCTGCTGTATTTTTTGCGGAGTTCAGTGGGCAGACAGACCCTACCAATCCCCTGACATACTCAATGTGTTCAATTCTAGAGCTCACTCTAAGATTCAATACATACCCTTTTCAAGCAAGTATTAAGCCTATAATTTTTGTTGTCAGAAAACAGATATGGTGGTTTATTATGGAGACCATAAAACTTGGATCTGTCACTTCGTATATAAACTGCTTCTTTCAGGAATTTGCTACATTATATCACAACTTTCTGTGCCTATGTATGAGTACAAGGGCGCTTGTTCCCTTCTTTCCTTATCTAACGAACTATTCCTCTTCAGAGCTAGGCAACAATCCTGTAAATATTCATGAATCTACTTCCCATTTTAAGAGGTGTTAATAAATTCCATAGGATGCACAGCAATAAAATTAAGACTATATGTTAATGATGCCATGAAAGACTCCCAACAAAGCAGGACTCTGAGCCACTTTAATGTCAGATAAGATAAAAAGTAAAAGTCCTTTAATATCAGGCCTAGGGCCTACAGGAATACATGATGACATGCACATGCCCTGAACACTGGTTTCTATGGTTTTTATAATATGATCCGTCCAATCATTACTTTACACATCTCTCGGTCCAGCCCCCGTCCTGCCCCTGTTCCACCCCCAGGAATTGGGTCTGGGGGTCGATGAGACCCTCCTCTTCATCATTCTCCTCTTCCTTGGGCTTTGGAGTTCTTCCAGTGTTCTAAATCTGGGTCACTGCCCTGTGTTTATGTCTTGTTCTGCAGGCCTTCTGATAGTCGTCAGCATTCTAACCTTGAAGAGAGTCTAAACAACTACAAGAACTTGAGCTACTGATAAGTGGCAGAGTTGACATGTATAAATGTTTAACTTAAGCTGTTAGGAATATTAGCATACTAAAAATCTACTTTGCTACAACTACTGTGTTCTTAAAATCTACAAAATGTGAAAATCAAAAATGAAAAACCCCTTCGGTATCATTAAAATTTGAGGGATTAGGGATTTTGATTTTTAGTGGACTGGCAAAAGCTGTTAGAAAATCCTATGACCTTTTTGTTGATTCACAGTTGTAGGTGTAGCTTTGCTGGGCTCAAATAGAAAGAAAATATAAACAAAAATATAAGCAGCAGATGTTCTCATGGTTTTGTTTGCTTTTTTGTTGTTTTGTTGTTCGGTTGTTTTGTTTTTTTTTTTCTTTTTTTTCTCAGTGAGAGTGTTTCAAAACAGTTTGAAGACCTAATTCCAAAAAGTAGTATATATTATTTTTCAAAATGTCTGCAGACTGTGTGTGAGGCAAAGTTAGTGTCCTCAGTATTTGAAGAAGTAGATAAAGAAATCTGCAACTAGTTTATGAAGCCATGTTCTTATTCCATATCAGTCTTGTTCTTTTTGTATAGTTGATGCAAGAATGTGAACAGCCTTTTCTTTGAACCTATATTAAAAAAAGGTTTTATTGCATTTGGTGCAGAATTGCATTAAACTTTAGTTCTGAAAGTCATGAATACTGAGTGTTTGGAAAAAAACCCCAACTCCTTACCATTAGTCTTAATAGTGTTTACTTTAATTATAACACACAAAATGGAAGGGGGTTATGCTTTAAAACTTGTCCTGGTTATAGAACACTTGATACCTTTCATACAAACTATGGATTATGTTTTAGACCTCATACTGTGATCGGCTGATACCATGACAGACAATGAGATTTCAGCTTTTTTTTTGAATGTTTTACACAACTGGTAGAGGAATTCAAGCAGAAAAACAGGTATTTAAGAGTGATGATTTCTTGCAAGTGAGTAAATAAAAACTTTAAAGTTTCTTAAGTGAGAAGGGTGCAAAATTTCCATGTGTCCTTCATTTTGAGGGATATCACTCAGTGTAGTCTTGAAGCTAACACTTCTACACATAACTTTTATGTTCTAGTTTTTTGACTTTTTCTTCAGAACAAAAAGAAGTGAATCTGATAAAAGAAAATGTTAGTTTCAAAGTGCACTTCCTCTTAGAGTATTGCTGCTTTCCTTCCAACTTGTGTTGGTTTTGTTGAGCTACTTTGACTGAATCAGCAGAGGGACAAGCAGTTGCTTGAAGAAGATCACATCAGTCTTTTAGAGAACTTCATTACGAATAAAATCTTGATGAGATGAGTGGAATTTATATCAAACAAATCAGACTTGACCTTAAGCAGTACTTCTTTCCTGACTAAACACTTCCTTCATACCTCAAGAGCAAGCATACATTTGGAATGAGTAATGCCATGTAAGTTCTTAAATTCTGAGCTATCCATCACTGGAGAGTCAAGCAATAAGAGCAACCTCCAGGTAGCATCATTCTCAGTTGTTCCGAGGCTTAAGGAAAAGACTTATAAAAAATGGCACAGTGATACCATTTCTCTGGTACCAGACTAGTCTGAATGCAGCACCTCCTATTTCAATGAGTTACAGAATACTGCACATGCTCCAGTGAGTCTCAGTGAACAGAAGGGAGAACTAAAAAAGACGGGGGAATAACATTTAGCAGTTTAACTGCCTATAATCTTACCACAGTTCTAACAGATGGCTTTCATAGTGTTACTCTGCATCACTAAAAAGCTGGCAGATAGCCTCAGTGCAGTTAAATTCCAGTATTACCTTAAATACATGGTGTGTTCACTATGCGGGAGTGTGTATGTAAACATATTACCTGGCCAGAAGATACATCATATGAAAAGCCAGGATTAACAATTCTTGTGATAGCATCATAACTCTCTTGGTATTCAACACTAGTGTATCTTGTTAAGATGCTGTAGAAGCCCAGAAGATATGGGATTAATGTGTATGTCACAAAACATCGATAGCCAGAAGGCTGTGGGGCCAGCCAAGGACTATTGGTAGTAGCAGCCAGGATTATCGGTAATACACTGAGAAAGAGCAGGATGTGACTGGAGAAGAGACCCTGTGGAACAGGGCAGCATTTTATGGGACAAACATCCTCATTTTAGTTCCTAGAGACAAGCACAACACAGTACAGTGCAAGCACAGGACTGAGGTCAAGAAACAGGCATGAACTGCAGGGAGGGATTGAGAACCAAAGAGCCCCAAAGCCCTTTGACTCATTTGCAGAAAGGTATGGAAGAACAAACTGTGTATGATAACTAATTTGCATTGAGAATGAGAAGCTTGGCTCCAGGCTGAGGAAAAGTTATCTATTAAGAGGGTATCCCCACCAAGCCTGGGTGGTCCCTCAAGGACTCTGTATATCCTATCAGCTGTATTGACACTGGAGCCAGGAACCGTTCCGGAATAGCAGGGGCAGTCACGTATGTCTTAGTACAATCAGAGCAGCTGTTTAAAGCTTCCCAAAGGTGAAAGCTTTGACTTCTGTTATGGTTTCAAAAGAGGAATAGAGGCAGTGGGTAAAAGCAGATCAGAAGGCAATAGCTGACTACCTGTCCTACAAGCAGAAAGAGCATCCCATGTTGTAATACTTTATCTAGGACTGAGCTAATGAGACCAAGAAATCTTATGGAGGGCATGGATAACTGAGAAACAACTGTGAAGCACATGGAGTTTAGAAAGACACAATGCATTTTTGTTACATATTTTTTTAGTTAGCAATAAATATGCATTTTTCTACTTTTTAATTATATGTATATTTTGACTCAGAAAATGTAATTAGCTACATGGAGTGATCTGTGTATTTGCATATGGGGCAGCTTAGGAAATGTTTAGGGAACTTTTAGTTCTGCTGTGATGGTTTTAAGAAAAGGGTTCAAAATTTCTAAAACTGTGGCAGAATAATCAACGAAAAGCCTAAAAGGTTGTCTTTCAAGAAATTGTAGTGGAAATGTCCCCTAGACTTTTGACATTTAGATGCTTCTTTCCTCTAGCTTTATTGCAAGCCAGTCCTGGCAACCTCTTCTACAAAGCTGGCAGCCACGTTGAGAAGCAGTCACAGAATGTTACTTCTGTAAGCAGCTTTCAGTGGAACCCAAGCCACCCTGACATTACACAGACAAATCCCAGCTCTGCTTTCTTTTTAAGGGGTAACAGAGGTTGTCTTGAGAAGACAGAAATAATTTTCCATTGTTCCCTTTAAAACTAAAACTACATCTCCAGTACTACATTCTGTTTCAAAAATTGGAGACTGAACTGAAGACATAAAAATGTCATGGTCAGGGAAAGTTGGCCGAAAAGTTAAAGTCAAAGAGAGATAATGTAGGAGTTCAGACACACTGTAGAAACACCAAGAGAAAAACTGGAGGAGATCATGAGTACAGCTGCTGCTTACATTGCTTTCCATTCATTTGTTTTCCTTCCACATTTTCTTCTCAGAATTCCCCACTTAGTTTCTGAAGCAGAGAAAACCATAACTACTTCCCTAAATGTCACCTTAATTTCAATCCAGTGAATTTAATTGGAAGTAGTACACAATGATTTCAAGAAGAAGTACAGAAATATAGATCAGAGCCAATGCTAATACCACTGGGGCTTGGTATATGCAGAGGATTCGTTGCATGAAGCTCAGCAAAAGATCAAGACTAAAATCATTAGTTAGGCTGACTTGAAGAATTTGGAAACTGATTCTGCAGTGACCTAATTTGCATAAATCCTGCCCTGCGATATTACTTATAGGCATGGACTAAAATGATTTGTAAGACTAGACAATTTCCAGATTACTGGGTCACTTGAATCAAAAATATCATCTTTGTCAAAGAATTTGTAATCCAGTGAAATCACTACAAAAGATAGACCAGAAGATGCAATATAATTTTTTTCTTACAAGTTAAAAATCTTAAAACATAAACCTCACAATAGATGGAGACCTAAATCTAAAATAGCTATTTTAAATATATCTGTAACTCAAAAATAATATAAAAAAGACTGTAAATGATTCTATTGTATTTTGCTCATGCAGAGAAGGTGCTGTCATTGTGGGAGAACGGCTGGCAAGGTTTCATGGGAGGAAAGAAGGTAGGAATAAAAAAGAATAATGCATTCATCTATAGTTAAAAATCATGTTTGATTTCTTTTTGATAATTCAATTGTCCCAAAGGTGAATTATCAGCTTTTGTCAACTCAACATGAGAGAGAAAATTAGAAGCATAGCTTCAAATAGGGAATAATGAAAAGAAAGCATTCATCATTCCAAACTTACTAGAAAACAGCAAGAATAAATCAGACAAATCAGACATTGTGGTAACTGTTTTACAGTCATATGCTTCTTTACACCTATTATTAATTGAATGACAATTCCTTTTTATGGCGGGATATCCAGGTCGTTTGGATTCAAAATGAAAGACTCTTGAGGTAAAGGACTTTGGTATGTACTGCTGAAAAGAGTCTACTGATTTAAGGAATAACTTATTGCTGGATGCAGAAAGGTAGTTGCTCTTTCTTTCTTTCTTTCTTAGTTATTAAAAACTGGTTAATGAATCTTAACTTCCAGCCAGGATTTTAGCTGCCATGGTAGCTGAAATCCCAAAGCACGCTGACATCCTGATGGCAGTAGAAGTGTCACAACAGGGGACCTTTGCTCAAAGGTTTGAAATTGCTAACACACATTCTGGTGAACAAATACACCTGTGGTGACATTTATGAGTAGGATCTATTCAACATGAAAAATATCCAACTAAGTTAATAGTATGGCTGACAGAACTTGAACAGTAGTGTTAAGCCTATGTATCTTTGATTTCATTAGGCTTAAATCTTGAAGGATTTGCCATTCTGTAACACATTGTTTGAAGTTACTATAATTTTAGGTATTATATGAAATGTTTCTTTTTATGTTCCCCTTCTTCTGCAGGCTAATTACAATAGCATTTGAGAATTTTGAAAATTTTGAATAGCCTTGGGCTGTTGAAACCAGCATGACCCTATTTCTAGGAATCAGCAGGTTTCTGAATGTGGTTCAGGTGTTGTTTAGGGTTAAGTTTGTGGTTACTGTAACCGTCTTGGCAATCTCTGAAGCTATTCAAGCCCCGGTACTAGTTGTGCTTGCCCTGAGCACTCTGTATAATCTATTGGTAAGAATCCTACACATTCATAGTACATTAAATTCAACTTGCAGCATAATATACAGATAAGATGATCCTCCACTCTACTGCGTGGTCATCATTTTCCAGATAAACTTCTATACAGGCAAGAATAAAACATTAAGTATGACTTTGCAGTAAACCCACTATGAATCCATTTCTTTTCTTTCACAGTCTTGAAAAATAGCTTTGTCTTTGCAAACACTTTTACTTCTTTTAACATTTTGTTTCACTTGGATTTAGACTGTGTGTTGACTCTGCTGTTCACTCTGGATAACAGCTGTTCTTGCTGAATTGGTTGTTTTGGTGTCATCCTTTTCTGCACAAGGATTTGTTTGCTCTCTCTTTTCCCTTGGGGGCAGGGTCTTACTTATGGTACTCCAAAAAGTTTTTATTTTGTGGATATATCCTCCTATCCAGAATTTTAATACAACTAAAATTTCTCTGTCTCTACTAGTTTTATATGTGAAAAGAAAATAAAGGAGAAGACAAAATTGCTTCAGTAAGTTTCCCTTCCATGCCAGTTCACTGCAAAGCACTATGACATGCGAACAACACAGATCAGCAGTAGCAAGACTTTATGACCAGCGATAAATTTCTATCATTAAGATAAATTCACACTTGGAATGAATGACTGGAATGCTGAAATTGAGAAGCACTCAAAGATGAGTAGATATAATCTGTACACAGACTACTACACAGTTTAACAAATGTGCATCTGGAAATTAGGCTTTAACTGACAATGAAGTCAGGTTTTTTTCTCTTTCCCAGCAAACAAGTGGTAACTTAAACTGACAAAAAACAAAATAGGTAATGGAGGTGTGAGTTACTGATTTATGGAAAATATATACAGAAATTCATAAATAATGTGTTTGGAGGCAAAAGGTCATAAAAAGTGGATAAATTTATAAACTTTGTTGAGAAATACAAGGCCTATTCATAAAGAAATATCATCTATCTAAAAGGAGGTTTGCTCATCAGTGACTTGATAGTAAAAAAGCCTGAAAAGATAAAAAATATGGTTTTTTAACTTTACTATAGTCTCCATTTCAATATACACCTAAAAAGGAGGGAAATTAATCAATAGCAGAGAAAAATGCCTAAATATATGCCTTATTAAAAGGCTAATTATTAAACGGAAAGAAAAAATAGCAAACTCTGAATTTCTTCTAGAGTTTATAGTAGCATAGGATTCAAAAATATTTCAAGAGATTATTTTAATCTATTCAATGACAAAAAAATGAAGTGTATCTAATATGAAATTTCTTTGGTATTTCAACATTTATTGTTAAAAATATTTCTCCTGATGTCTAATGTACATCTGTAAATGAAAATTATTTTTGTTGATCTTCTCCAGCTTCCTGCGAAATGATTGATTACAAACATGAATATATTGCCATTTCTTTATTAGAAAGAAAATTCTCCTCAAAATCTTTATTTTTTCTGCACTAAACAACTTGTTTCAGTTTTTATTCAAACCATATATTTTTAAGCCTACCCTCAGTGATGGATTTGCTCAGTAGTGAAAGATTATGCTAATCTCTATATCCTCTGAAATTATTTTAAATCTATTGTGTAGCAGCTAATATTTCTTTTTGTAGTTACTAATACTGCGTAATACATTGGAAGAGATTGTTTAATTTAATGGGATTTTACAAGCTAGAAACTCTTCTTTAGGGCTGACATATTAATCTATTTTCTTAAACCTAGGAAGTATAGGGGTTAAATTTAAAATGCAGTAGTGATGAAAAATCTGAGATGTAATTATACAACACCAGAATTCCAGTTTTGTACATTTCCTGACTTTTACAATGTTTTAACATTCTATAAATTTGAAAAAAAGGGATTGTAATAATCTTTTCTGCAGGAGGAACCCCACAAAACAAACTTGTTCTGGGATTTCCTTTTTCCCCCCAAAGTATACTGGGTATTTTGTAGTCAATGACATAGCAGTAGACAGGTGAAAGTATTATTTCTATCTTCTGTGCTTACTATTTATACAATGTGTAGAATAACAGTAACAAAAAGTAAAGAGCACACGCATGGACAGAGAATGAGGTTTACCAAACCACAGAATACAAAAACTGCTTAAGTTCTAGACATTTTCATTAACTGAATATTGATACCATGGCAAATAGCAAGTTTTACAGCACAAATTCATGTCGTTGGGTGTTTGTACTTTCTTCCAAAATATTTGAAAAATTGTAGCTGTACTGGGAAATCTGCTGATTATTTTTCCTTTCATTTTGCTTCACGTCTGCTATCTTTCCGAAAACACTTTTGAAGCGTGTGATTCCCTCTTACTTTTTTATGACTGCAGATTCAGTATGTATATAGCAAATACAATATTTTTTAGGCAGTGCTATGAATTTTTTGTTATATTGCTGACTTGTGAATTCATACTTTGGAAGTTTGTCAGTTATGACTTTCACTCTGCAGTCCTTTCTGCACCTCATGTGTTTTCTTCTGGAAAAGTAAGAAAAAAAACCCCTTCTTCTGCAGATGGGATGCAAAGGGCACTCACAAGAATCAGCAGCTGCCAAATGCCATGCTGCAGGTTTGCAGGCTGCTTCTCTAATCCAGCTTCGTTTGCCATTGCTTCGTTTGTTCATCTTATACAGCGAATGTAGTAACTTGAACATCATATTGCCCAGCTCTAGTATTCCTACTGTAAATACATTATTAAGACATTTGGACATACAAAAATTCATTTTCTTTTCTGTATTTGCTTGGCTATGGATATCACTGATTTTGACCCACTCAGGTTTCTTCTCCTGATTTGTATCGTGCATAGGAAACATTTCTTTTTTGGTCCTTTTGGTCAGGTGCAATGCAACCCGTCTGCAGTTCATTTGACAGTGATCCCTGAGGTGCTCCAGGCCTTCATCACTTCTGCAAGTTTCTTTGGTGAAACCTTAATGATCAATCACCCTTAATGATTGGGTGATTTCCCCAGAGTAATTGCAATTTTGACCATCTCCGGTAATTTTTGAATGTTCGTTTTTTATTCTGCTTTGATGGTGTTTACATTATACGTGTCTCTCCTGCATCCTGTGGCTGCTGTGCCTTGCCCAACCTCTGCCCTCCTGGGGGTCAGAGTTCTTGCCAAGCTCCATCTGTATCACCTTGCAGGAAAGCTGCTGAATTGTGCACCTGCACCTGTTTTGAATATCTGAAGCCATTTTGCTGTTCCAGCAAATATTGTGGCATAATCTGAATATCTGAATATCCTTTTTTTTAATATAGAATTTATTCAGGAAATTGATCACTTTGAGCATTTTTTTGAGAAATGAGTCACAGTAATGCTGTACTGTACCGTTGAGTACACTCTTGACAGCTATTTGGGAGATGTAGTTTGAGTTTCAGATTTAGCAGCACTAAGCTTTGGTTGATATAAGCGTTGCCACTCTCCTGCTCTTACTTGCCTGTTGATATAATTCTGGGCAATCTCAGTCCTGCCTGGCATTGTAGCAGCATCTCTGTCATGTTCTCTCCACTCTGCAGGTCTCTGGAAGGATGTCAGTCTTCACAGGTGTCTGTGGATTGGGACTGAATTATATTTCTTGGCAAAAAGCATCCCTGGATATGCAGTTGTTTCTGGAATATTTGCTTATCTACCTTCTTGTTTTCAGGTAGGAACCTGCTTTCTTTAAATTCCATAGAGATCTATTGATTAATCACTTGTTAATTATCATTGATTAATCAATGATAATTAAAGAGGTCAATAACATGCTTTAAATATTAATCATTCACATAAATGAATATTTATGTTTTTATTAATATCTAGAGTAGATTAATTAACTGTGGTCTTTCCTGTTTGCTCATGTAACTTGTACAGTATCTTTTTCTAAAATACAATTGTAATTTCAAATAATCTCTAATTCTCTTTTTAATCCATTCTGTGCTAATTTCCTGTTGAGCATTGATACTTTTGAAGTGAAAATGCTTTTTTTTTTTTTGTTTCCCCCTGTGCTGTTTAACTGCTTTGGTCTGGGTTGCCTACCCACAGCTCAACTCTGGCTGTCCAGCATTTCAAGAACTCTGTTCTGCTTTTCCACTTCTGAGGAAGGCGTTCTGAGAAGTGTATGTTTGGCTGCTGGATTTGATATGATACAGTGTTAACCTACAGACTAAACTTTCACAAAAAATGCACCTTCCTTCTATTTGCTACCTTGGAGAATACTTTTACCCCAGAGAATTTCTCAATATAAGTTTGCTGTTTCTTTACTGGTATTTTCATACTTAAAATTAATAACAATCAATAAAGTATTATTCCTTTCTCTCTGCATTCCTAGACCATTTACCTGCAACAGTGTGTGTTCTTTTCTTTTGAATCTTCTGACCTTCATATTATAATATTGGAACTCAGTGATCTAAAATCACATTTTATATTTAAAATGATAGAATCTATACTGTTGTGCATCTTCCTGGAACTGTTGAAGCTCTTGGCACACAGTTAGGTCTAGTGAGGATACACTGACATTTCTGCTTTAGGGAAAAACATTTATTCTTCCAACACCTTGTCAAACTCTCTAGCTATCACACTATACATAGAACAATTTAATTTATTCCTATGGCTTTTTTGTTTCTTGCTACTCCTTGAGGCTTGTTCCCCCATTGATGGAACTTCTGCAGCACCTTGTTACTCATTTTGTAACTTCCTCTTTTGCCCTTTCTGCTTATATCAGAACCAGTTCCAAGATCCTGGCTTTGATTCTTTCTTAGCTGAGACTCTAACAGAAGTCACTGCACAGGATTAGCGACAAATCCCTTTATAATTTGTTTTGTCTGGTAGGCTTGTGTGATTTATGTACAATGCTGTTCTTTTCCTACTCCTGCTGTCATCATCTGCCTTAATAGCATGGCTATGACGATGGATGCTATTATTAATCTCATGGGCTTGCATAGTATGGAACCATTATCTTCTCTGTGGAAAAAAAGGAACTGAATGAATCAAACATATGGGTTTTGGAGGAAGTGGTCTATGAGTCACGGTACTTTATTCTTCTGTTTTTAACTTCTTAGCCCCTCTCCTCTCACCAGTGTAAATCATTAAAAAAAAAATCTGTGCTGCTTTTCCTATACAGTTTTGTGATATGAAGAAAATATTTAAATAGTCTGAACAGTTGTTTCCAGGATACTTTTTATTAAAAAAATCAAACTCTAAATCTTAATCCATGTAAGTTTCTGTTATCTAAAGATAACAGCTCTAAATAGTGTATCAATTCTGCTGTGTCTGGCTTCTTGTGTGGCTTTTCTTTTTGACTGATAAATTCTTTTAGGGTGAATTTCCTTATACTGATGAGGCTTTTGAATTCTGAAACTATATAAAATATATTTNTATATGGCATTATATATATAATATATACGATATTATATATTGAATATATAACATATACTACTAATATATGTTATATAATATGCAGTATATAGTATATGATATACAGTCTAATATATAATGCATTATATAATATACAATATGTAATATATGGAGGGAAGCGCTCTTCCCAAGAAGGAATATAGCATTTTATTAACAATACTGTAATTGCAATCATATATATAGTTTTTATCTTGTGTTTCTTTACTTCAACATTAGGAAGATCCTATAGCAAAGTAATGTAAGTGCCAATGCCCATTGAAGAATATATTACTGGCAATTCTTTTACAGCTCTTGGACTTTCTCAGATCCAGTGCTAATGAAAATTTGTCTCAGTTGTCAATTTTAAGCTACATACCTGAAAGGTTAATGAATTAAACCCCCCAAACCCCAAACATTTTTCAAGGCATTTGAAACAAAAGACAGAAAAGATGTCTAGGAGATTACATAGAGAATCAGAGATTTGCTTTGAGATGTTTCAGCATATTTAGATTGGAAAGAACACACAATTAATTCTAGTTAGCTGGAAGGTGTTAAGAACTTGTTTGATGCAAGTTCTTTGGAAGACAGTGGTAGGTGTAAGACTGGTTCTTGAAAGAGGAAACACACCTCATCTGCCAAACATGTTACTGTAACTGTGGGATAATGGCCAATGGACTGGGATACTAGGGCAGGACGAGCAACTGGGAGGACAGATGTGTTCACAGCAATGACCCAGAGAGAATGGAATAGCTCAGGTGTGAAGTATGGGAGTGGTGGAGAACACAGCAATAAGAGCAAATGCAGAGAGGAAAAAGTGTGGAGTTACTGTTAGAAGACATTAGCTCAGCTTCCTTGGGGAATATGCTAGGAAAAAAAAAATAGTGAAACAGGCTCCAAATCCCACATTTATTGCATTCTAGTAATGGAATTAGTTCTGGTGTATTTTTTTTCTATACTTTAATGATTCCCTTGATTAGATTGGTTATTTACATAATACAAACATAACTATGATCCATTCTGCTATAACTGGTTTACAGATCACCTAAATTGACTACTCGTAATGTCTACTAATTTTATTATTAGTTTGAATGGACTATTCTTGTATTTGAAGGATGATGTTCTTAAAGACCTGCCAAATTTTGAGCTCCTCTGCCCTTCAGAGCTGTCTTCCACAGGATTCCAGATAGTTTTCTGAACAAGCTGTTAGAAGCTACGACTAACAGCATGGTTTCTTTGTTCTGCACTTTTCTTCATATGTGTTTTCTCATTTGTTTGTTGTTTATCAATTATGTGTGTGTGTGTGTGTCTTTTAATTCTGAGTAAAAACACATGAGTTTTTTTTACCACAAAATGAAAAATTACTTGGACTTGCTGGGTGGGAAGCACCATTAGTGAAGTCAAGTACTTTCACCACAAAACACAGCTGTCCAGAGGCTACAGCCCTACATTTTTCTAGCTTATTTTTAAGCCTATTGACTTGCTACAAAAAAGTTCCATCGTGTAATATATTTGTCCTATTTTCCTCTCAATACTTTCATTCTGCAGTGGAAGCAATACCCTACTTTTCCTAAGGAACAACAATCATTCCTCCATCCCACTTGTCTAGGAATACTTTCTAGCACCAGAAATCTGAAGCTTAGAACTTACTTTTGTAATAATAAAACAATGCAACACAACTTGAGAGTAAACAGTTTTCAGTCCAATGTGCCTTTCCCCAAAATCAATTTTTGCCAACATAACTAATGACTTGGCAAAACAAGGGGATTCCATGAGCCTGCACTTCATTATTATGTATTGAACAGATGTAAAAAGTGCATGGTGACTTAGTTTGCTATGGTTTATTTCAAGTAGGTAAGTTTTTTTTTAAAAAAAATAATGTGTAGCTGAATCCGAGAAACAACAGATTGTTCCTAGCCCTGATGAATACCCACAGGAATGAAGAAGGCAAAAAGGGATCTGTTGCCACCTGTGTGCATGACACCACTTCAGGCTGTTCTTTGTTCTTGTTCCGCTTTGATGTTATGGTTCGTTTGACATATAGGAAAGAGCTTCCTAAAATACCAGGGTGTGAGAGTATAAGCACACCACTCAAAGAGCACTGGGAGCTTCTGTGGAAATCAGGAAGGCTCAGTGTGTTTTCCCACAAGTAAATACCATTCTATACCCCCTCCATGCAGGCCAATGACACAATCTGCCCTTCCACTTTTAATTCCGGGAAAGTTCTTTTCTGCCCCTCCTGAGGTTTCTGCCTTGCACACGTGTGTTCTGTGCACTGCTGAGCTCAGAGTTAGGCGCTGTGGGTGATCATATGGCACCACAGGCCATTGTACATTCTGTAAACCACAGTGAAGCTGATAAAAGGGAAAAAGGGCATCCAGGTGAATTGCCAGAAGCAGCCTTCAGGTTTCATGAGCCTCCTGAAAATAAGATATGGCTAAGAATATACTTTCATCCCTTGCTGCTAGTGTATCACAATGTTCCTATACTTGAAACTACTAAGGTTGCTTTTTTTAACGTAAGTTTTTGGAGTTTTTTTCCAAAGCTAGCTGTTAATTATGTAAGTACTGTGGGAATTCCACTAAATAAGAAACACCATTCTTGACAAATTCCAAAATTACATTCCTCCTTAGTTAAACGTTGAACTCCTTGAACTCAAATGGTTTTCATGTAGTATAAGAGACTCTCCAGTGGGTGAACATCTAAATGCTTAGATAAACCTGAAAATGTATACAAATTTTTATTGCTATTCCAGCTATGTTCCTAAAGAGATTTTTCAAGGCAAGCAAACTAGATAGAATTCTATCTTAGACAGACTTCACAATGAAGTAAAGTTCATTTCAAACTTAGCTGTGTAATTAAATTATCCAAAGAAACAAACGGCAACTCAAACCCCAGGCTTTACAACAAATACAGCAATGAGAAAGTGTTCTGTCACATGGAAAATACCTCAAATGTTGTTTCCTCAGGATAATTTCTCTGTGATGCTTTTAATATACTGTCAAATACAAAATTTGGTTAAAATTTTGCTTATCTCATTGAGAGATTATTCATCTGTTTCCTCTTAACTCTGAAGTAATGCTTTACTGGGATTACTTCAATTCCATTTTTGCAAGTTGTTATGTAGGTGGGAAATACTTGCTTAGGTAAGCAATGTTTTTTTATTTAAATGGAAATAGCTTGCTTGGGCAAATGACTGCATGGTTAGACCAATTGTTCCTCCATTTCCTCAGTCTTTTATTCTGCTGGCAAATCATCAAACATGCATCTGTTCACTCTGAAATGAATATAAAAAGAAAAAAGTTTCATTCTTCCAACTTGCTGACACAGATTTTTATCTGATGGGCCATTCCCTGGTTCAGTGGGATTTCCAAATTTATGAAAATTCTGTATGAAGTAAAGTCCTGAGTGTTAAAGTCTTTACTAAAAGGAAAGACAAAACCAAACCCTCTAACTCTCTAATAAGGGCATAACTGGCGTGTTAATAACTTCTTTTTACTTAATCTATGTACCATGAATTTAAAATATTTTCTGTTTTTCCTCCTGTCCCCTTTCTTGGTATTTCTGGGTTGACTTGGGGGCTCAGACCTAGCCGGGGCTGCGCAAGTAGTGATACAGCAGAAAACACTTCAAACAACCCTTAAGAACATGTCGATGTGAGCAGCAACAAAGTTGGCCTAGTTAGAAAGGGAAAATTACTGGGAAAAGGTCTCCCGAAAGATACTGCCAGAAGAAGGCTTGTCAGCCTGGAAGCTGGATCTTAGGAAGTAGCTCTGTGAACCAGAAACTTCCTTGAGAAGTGCAGTTTTAGAAGCCAGAGGCACCCTGAGATACCACCAAGAGGCAGATAAGGAACTGAAACAACAACTTATCATCTGACAAGGGAGTAAATAATCTGGAAAAATCAATTTGCTCTGAAATAACAGAAAACATCATCACCTGTTGGCTATTACAGCTGCATAATCAAAATTAGCAGCATCTGTTGCCTGCTCGAAGTAGTACATCCTACACCCTTTTATGTTATAAAAATGACTTATTTTGCCACATGGAGCCTCTTCCTCTGAGGATATAACTTTCCCTAAGCAGGGTGAATTTTCTGTAGGAGTTTGGACTCCTTCCAAGAATTCCCAGATACCTCCAGGCTCTGTGATGTGGATCATCTTGGATGGGAGGCACTGTTATCTTACTTATCCTCTGGGCCCACTTTTAGTCAGTTCAGTTTAGCAGCCCCCTCTGGGACATTTGGATTTCCCTCTGGGATCAGTTTATTCCACCCTTCAGGATGATTTGTCCCTTTCTGAAATCTAGTTTGCTTGATATCAGTTTATTTTATATAGATAATATTTATTTTGTGGTTTTTGTATAGATATTTCTATATATCTCTATATCTCCATATAAGTAATCTATTACATCTGCTGTTACGTTGTTGATAAATTGGTTCACTGAGGATAAGTTTATAGCAGACTATAGTGGTATATACAGACTGGGCTGTTGCTGTGACTGATTCTTGCTAAACAATTGATTGCTGCTTTTACTGATTGTTCCTATACCTTTGATTGATGTTGTATTATTCCTGGTAGTAATTTGCAATAGCTTGAGGTTTATTTGCTTTGCTAGTTGTGGTATACTTGCTACTGGTGATTTCTGTAGTATTTGTGGTAATCTGTAATAGAGACATTTAGAGGATAAAACTTCTGTGTCCTTGTTTATCATGGAATCTTATGAACTTGGTGGTGATTTCTATACCCACAGGCTGGGTAACACTTTAGGTCATGACAGTAGTGCATGATTGCTTGCCTGTTTATATGCACTTTTTTTATTCAGACTCAAATTCATGATTTTTTAAAGCCAGACATATGTATTTATTTTAATGAATAAGAATTTTTGAGGGGAAAACATTCTTAAAAATGTAATGAACTTATTTTCTCCATTCACAAGATATTTCTTTTTGCTGTTTTTTTAAACAATAATAAAAAAAAGTCAGTGAGTTTATGAATAGCATTCTGTAACTTAGAGATTACAAAGGACATTTCTAGATGTACTACTGGGAATGAAAACTAGTGGTGAAACATCTAAGTAGTATTACTTTTCAGAACTTTGTTGCAAGGCTCTTGGGACATTACATTTCCTTTTCCATTACACTTGAACTCTGTCACTTTTCACCAGAACATTTTCATAGCTAATGTTTTCTTTTACCTATGACAGGAAATCAGCAATAACTGTAAATCTTCTCTTGTGACTTCTTTTCTTTCTTTGAATTGATGCAATCCCCACTTTTATGGGAAGAAAAATGAAATCGCCTGTAAGTCCTCATCAATATCCATGTTCATTTTAATATTTATTTTTCAACTTTGAACTGTAGGCCTTACTGTGACCCACTTGCTCTACTTAATTTTAATTTCCTTCACCTTCTGGCTTTTTCAGGGCTTTTCTGACTACTGTGG
>VWZD01008420.1:41203-64988 GCA_013396695.1 Sakesphorus luctuosus | reverse complement strand
TATCAGTGGATGTAACGTCCACTGATACAGTGGATCGGTGCTCGACCCCAGGGGGCAGGCCACGACAGGTGAAGTGATATCGCTCCTTTAGGGTAAGCCCCCTTAGAGCCCGGAACGGCTCCTCCCGCTCCCACACCGGTGACGATCCCCTGAAGGAAGAGTCCACACAGCCCGGGAGTCCACGAGGAGAAGCAAGTTTATTGGGTGTGCCCAGCTATATATAGGGTACAGAAGAACTCTATAGTACATGGGTGGGACAATAGGTGGAGACGGGGAGGAGCGAGGGATCCCATTGGAGGGTATGTAAATTAGGAGGCGGAGCAAAAAAGGGGCCAATAGGGGAGCCAGTTTTGAACCTAACCATACAAGGAAAATGGTGTACTGCACCAAATGGGGACCAATCAGGAAAGGGTTGATGGGAAAATGCCCTAGGGGTTTATGGGATGAAAAAACTTGGATAGGTATGACTAAGGGAAAATTAAATAGGGTAGACATGTTGTCTTATACTTTATTAAACTGGGGAAATGTTGATATAAGAAACAGAGCAACAAGGATCTTCATAAACTCAGCGAACAGGATTCATGTTAACTGGAGTAGGCTCCCCAACCTCAGCATCCTCCTCGACCCATCTTTTATAATATTCTTGCCACTTTATAAACTCTCGGTCTCCTCCAACAATAAAACATTAGTCCAACTATCACACACACACAATGTGGGGTTTGTTGGGTTTTTTTTTGTTTGTTTGTTTGTTTGTAAATTATTTTGCAATAAGATTCACATTTTCATGAAATAGGTATGAACTAGAAAAATACACCTGGGGAGACTTTCAAGTAAAATCCCTAGACTCACGTTACCTAGAGAGGATTCTGTCAGCTGGAAGTGCTAAAACTGCAATGATTAAGCCTTAGTCTCAAACCAGTAATGAAAGCAACTGAGTTTCAGATGTTGGCAAGACTGCCTTAAATACATCAAAGATAGAAATACATATTAAATTTCCAGTACCTATAGACAAGCTTTTATTCTTTTCTTTATGTTAGATGGATCTTTGAAGACATGATTTGTTTTCAAGCAAATGTCTCTGTGACATGTTAATTTGCTACAGGTTTACAGAGGAAAAGTCTAGAGACAAAAGTGATAACTTTAGTTACAGTGACCTGTTCAACGCTGCAGTCCTATGGTGCTGGAAGGACACATTTATATCTGTATCTCTGAGTACCTTTTCACTCCACTATAATCTGTTGTGTAGAAATATGCCATCTTCAGGTTTTTGAGACCATATGTACCGTATTTTAGGAGAATGTGGGCATGTGAATGTGATACAGAAGATTGCAACGCTCATTGTGCAACCACGGCACATCCGATGTGTGTTGTTCCTGTTACATCCATAAGGGCTGTGAAACAGCATGGAATATGCCACGTCTTCTGCTACTCTGGAAGTTCCAGCTCTTAGTTTAGAATAAATTAGCAACCTAGATTTTTTTTCTGGACAGTTATTAGTTACTCCATTATTAGGTAAATAGTATTTTATTGCTATTTTCATGGGTTAGTCTGTTCACAAATCAGACATTAAGGAGAAATACATTCACGGGGCTATCAATAAAAGCTTGATCCAGCAATCAGCACAGTCAACCAGACATTTTTAAGAAACAGTGACTTTTGCTCTGAAACAACACCCTTCCCTTAATACATTGCTATAATTGCGCCTGCTGTTACAGACATTTATTTTGCTGGTGTTAAGAACAGTATGTATAGTTCAAATTGGACTCTTAGTACTGAAAATGAAACAAAGAAACTTAGAAATAAAACAGACGGGAAGACCATCTTGTACCAATGTTGTGATCTGGTTGGCTATGTGAGGTGTATTTACGTAACTGAGTAGATAATGTTTTGCATCCCACAGTGAGAGCGTGAAACAAGCAATTTTACTGATGATTCTGCAAGGCGGCATTTGTTTTAAATCCTGTAGATACATAATATCAGCATAGTAACAAACTTTCGTGCATCATAATCCTGAATAACAGAAGTTATTACAATGTTCCTTCTCTGTATGCTAATATAATTTGTTCAGTAACAGAGCTGTAGCAGGACATTTTGGAGTTCTTTACTTCGCCTTGACACTGTCTTTATTTAGCACATATTTAGTACAACTGTAGTCAGGAAGGTACAGAACAGTGAAAGTTGTTCTGGTGAGGAGACTTACACATTGCAGATATACAAAAGTGAACTGTGATGAGAGTCAAGAAAGCCTAATTGCTGTTATCATTAATTTACCAACAGTGATTCTGGTGCTATTATGTCCCTAAATTAATCTATCTGAAACTAGGCTTCATTGATAGAGCTCTATGAAATTAGTTTGAAGTATTAGCTCTTCTCCAGAAATGCTCCTGTATTTGAATTAATACAATGAAAGAAAGAGACTTCATGTTTCCTGATTCACTTATGGACCCAGGCTCTTTGGAAGGTGTCAGACCCAAGGCTTCCAAATCCTAACTTCATTTGGAGTTGCTTGTACAGCTCCTTCAAATTCCCCTGGGAATCTTTGTCTAGTGAATTCCTTCCATGTAGCTGCCTTTCTTTTGGCTCCTTTAGGGTCCAAATTTAAAATATAAAACAATGATATTTGTTTCCCCACAAGAAACAATAAGATAATTTTTAAAATCTGATGACATTTTTATTTTAATTTTGATGTATAAAGATGGAAACAATTCTGAACAGAGGGGAAAAAAAAAGGTCTAAAATTGTTTTCTCCCATGAAGGGTTTGAGTTTTGATAAAAATAGGCTTTTCTGTGATAACTTAATTTTGAAAAAAATTACAACAGTTTCCCTGATGTCTTAAGCTTTGCAATTAAATGACAGAAATTAATGATCTCATAATTGTCTGGAGCATCTCTATTATAAGGAGAGTCTGTGGAAACTGGGCCTGTTCAGTCTAGAGAAGAGAATATTGAGCAAGAATATCATCAATACATATAAATATCTCCAGGGCAGGTGTCAAGAGGATGATGCCAGACTCTTCTCAGAGGTGCCCAGTGACAGGACAAGGAGTAATGGCCATAAACATGAGGAAGAACATATTTACATTGAAGGTGCAGAGCACTGGAACAGCTGCCCAGGGAGGGCATGGAGTCTTCCTGTCTGGAGACATTGCAAACCTACCTGCATGCCTTCCTGTGTCATCTGCTCTGTGTGACTCTGCCTTGGCAGGGGAGTTGGACGTAATGATCTCCCACAGGTCCCTTCCAACCCTAACTAGTCTGTGGCTCTGCGATTCTGTGATGCTATGACTGTGATTCTGTGACTGTCTTCTTTTCAAAATTTCTATTTGGTTTTCTGAATTATAAGCACATTCCTTACAAAGAAAAAAAAATAAAAATGCTCACTATGAAAATGTTCACATTTGTGTAGAAGCAAAACATAAGTCAACAAACAGGCAAAGAAAAGTTGCCTTCTTCATTCTACATGCAGAAACCATGTTCTTATCTAGGGTGAAAATCACAGTAGTGATCAGGATTGTTGGAGCCAAACATTGGTTTCGTATAACTTAAAGCTGCCTGTTCTGATAGTAAAATGTTCAAAGTAATTATGAGAGTAATGTCACTTGTACATAATCTGGTCTTTCATGATCATCAAAATAAACATCCAGTTATTGTTAATTCTAAAAGCCATCTATCACAGGTCTTACATATATATTTATATATATGTACATTCATATATATATATGTATGTATATGTGTATGTGTGTGTATATATATATGTACACATTCAGACTCACAGGATGACTAGAAGCAGTGCAGTAAAACATGGCTCTCTCCTATAAATACTTGCAAAGCATCCCAGTTCCTTTGTCATCAATGGCTGCAGTAACACCCCTAACAAAATACTGTGGCTTGCTGTACATTCAGGTTTGTTTATAATCGTACATGCTGCCTGTAGATTCTTATCTGTGTCCTTAAACTCACTTACGATGACAAAACTTTGATCTCAGATATCCTTTCTGCCAGAAACATCCTCTGTGGAGTTTTCAAAGTGTGCTTCTTCTTGAAGAATTATGTTTTGAGATATAATTGAAGATCTGCAGGAATCACCTTCTTCCTGTTGGGATGGATGCACAGTGCTCTTTCACTGTCTCCTAGATCTTTCTTTCATTCTCTTACACCATTTCTGTCAGTTTTATTTTAAGGAGGATTTCTCTGTGACATGTACATGGGGCATAAGATGTCAGTTTTTTTAATTACTGTGGTCAGTTTGTTTTACATCACAAAGAATCTGTCTTCACATTTGATTTTCTAATTAAAATTAATATAGCAAATTCAGACCTGCTGTGAGTAAATATTGTATATTAATTTCACTGGACATATTAGGCCTTTTGATGAACCAGAGTTGTTTCAACTTTACAGAAGGTTAACACAAAAAAAATCGGAACTGTTTGTATTGCTCCTGTTGGTAAAACTGCTCAGTGTCAAATAAAGGAATACTCTCATCTATTTAGTAAGAAATTAAGGGTTAAAGAAGCCTAACATTATTATATGTATAATTTTTACTATATATCATATTCATCTCAAGTCTAACAGCTTCTTAGTTGAATACTTCTTGTAAAAGCAGCTGAAAATAATTCCTAATGTAACTGATACATCTGTTTCTGATCAGGCAAACTTAAACACTGCATTCTTCCTCTCTAGCGGCCAAAATCCACCCCAAGTAGTAATCCTTTCTTTATAGGAGCAGATATCAAATCCTCTCCAACTGTTCTCCATTGAGAAAGAGCTGCAGGCAGCCTTCTGTATCCCATAGGTGATACAGATCTCAAATGCTAATTTCTGAGGCCCTTTGATGAAACACATTACTTGGATTACACTGTGCCTACTTTGGAGTGTTCTCTTCATTCCTTTTCCTGCACAAATTATGATTTGTGCATATTTTATATTATCTAATTAAGAAAATTCTCCTCAAACATTTTTCCTCCTTCTTTTCAGTTGGTTAAAACTTGGTTGTAATAACGTCAAGGTCATGGGTTCAATCCCCTATTTGGCCCACTGACCCAAGAGTTGGACTCGATGATCCTTGTGGGTCCCTTCCAACTCAGAATAGTCTGTGATTTTGTAAAATGTCATTACCACCTATGGAGGTGGGTTCAGCATAGGAGCTCTGGATTCTCAAACAGCCCATATTTCTTCTGTTGAAAGGGTTTCTCACATAGCATGTTCTGGAAATACTTTAGAAGCAATTTGGAACAACAAAGCTTTTTACATCCTTCTGATCTCATTAATTTTTAACAAAAGTAAAAGAAAACTTAACTGCTGTTTAATGTCAGGCAGGCAAACATCCCTGACACTGTGCAGCCTGGGAAGAATCAACAGTGCTTTTTAAAAAGCCTGTATTTTGACTAGTCACTCCAGTGCTCAGAAATCAGAGCGGAGATTCTTGGCACAAGTATTTAATATTAAGGTTAAGTTTATGGCCAGTTCCTTTATTCACCTGTGACAAGGAGGAGAGAGATGACACATCACAAAGTTGGATAGATGTGATGCATACAAAGAAGATGTCAGTGAAACTGTGGAGAAAATCATCCTTTGTGCTTGCTGTTGTTAAAAAAGAAAAGCCGACTAACCATCATTCCCAAAAATTAAGGTACAATTCTTTTTTGTGTGTGTTAAAATACAGTTCTTTTTGTATGACTGCATTTGGTTTGAAGTTTATGAGGAAGTTAAGATTTTCTAACATCAAAAGAAAGCACATGTGTTTAAATAAAAGTAAAATCAATAAACCCACAAGTCAGGATAAATAGAAAGTTATCTTTTTTTTTTTTCCCCAGTTCCTTTTCTTCTATGACTTAAAAGTTCAATAATATTTAAAAAATAATAAAACTGAAGTTGTGTTATTGTTTTCTAAATAGCTGCTAAATATAAAAATCCTGCCTTGTTTTTTTCCTAGCAGAGAATCATTATAGCTACAGGAAATCAAATGTCTGAGGGAATTTAAGTTTTCCTTACGCTGCCATGCATAGAAGAAATTTGATTCTTATGCTGACTTTCTTATAATGATTCTGATAATGTAACAGATCACTGAGTTACCTTCATGAATTTCAAGACTTCATTTTTCAGAGACAGGTAAAGAAAGCTTATGGTGGATACCTGCTAGGTACTGAATGCTTTCTGGAAAATTAGAGAAATAAACATTGGAACTAGACAAGAGCTTAAAGCTGTGGGGGCGTCAGTCCTAATTTATGAAAAAAGAAAAAAAAAAGAATAAAATAATATTTTTATTGAGCTTAAGCATTATACTAGGGCACTTTCAGAATCAGAATGTTCCTAATAAAATGTTTTTTTTCCTGGCCATCAGTGATCTCTGGGAAGGGACTTCAACCTTCAGTTCTTTTTTCTGCTGGTGATGGGTAAAGAACACCCTTTTGTAGCTGATTTCATCTGTCACTTCAATCTTCTTCTCCTCCTTTGAAGTCAGAATTATCTAATTCCTCAGTTAAATCAAATGTCAGTTTCTGTTTTTATTTTAAAAGAATTGTATAAGACACACTGAACATTCAGTGCTTCAGGAGAGTGTTTATCTTTTTGTCTCATTGATTTTGCAGACAGTTTTCTCTTCCCTTCAATGTCCCTTCTCTCTTTGAGATGCCTACTGTGCTGCAGTGTTGGGTTTTTTCACAATGCCAAAATAGTATCTCAGCAAGCTTTAAGATGTGCACTTTATTATAAGAGAGAAATGTCTCTCTGTCATGCATGTGATTTTGGATTGTTTTGTTTTTAGAAGGAGAATGCTGCTTGCAGAATGGAGGTCGGATCAAATATATCACATTGAACCTGCAGGTTCCAGAGACAATGCCTTGGCTTTGTCTGGATTTCAGGTTAAAATGTTCTGTTAATTGAATGCAAAACTGAAATGACAAATAAAAAATGCGTCTTCAAGGAGCTATAGATTATGAAGCCAGATTTCTGCAGTGAAGATGCAGTGTTAACAAAAATATCACTACACAAACCCCCTAACTGCACTTTACTGTGGGTTTTATTACACAATGGATACTCCCTCATTCTTTGGTACTGTTGTTTCTTATGTGCTTATCTGTAGTATTCTGTGATTCAGAAATCACTGGATGAATCATTAACTTCACAAAGGCCTTTTTTATGTCACCCTAAGTACAGGAATACTTAATCCATAAACAAAGCTATGATCCTTGGTTTCACAATTTCCTGAACTAACAACTGGACCTACCCCTGAGTCAGGGTGCTGATGAGAAAATTGAATAGAAGCTTCAGTATTACTGAATCAGGATGAAAATTTGATTTCAGTCACTCAAAAACTGTACTTCTCCCTCTTTTTGGATATAAACTGGTACCGTAATCCAAGGATAACTTTGCTCAGGCTTATAATTGATGATAGAGTGGACTCTGTGTTTGGGACCTAGACAAGTTTGAACAGATAATTCCAAATATCCTTTCAATTTTAAAGTAATCTAGTGGGTTGACCTTGCTGAAATACCAGTGCCCACCAAAACCATTTTATCACTCTCCCTCCTCAGCTGGAGAGAGATACTGGAGTATTCTAGTTTTTTAAAACATAAATAAAAATAGCAGATCACCCACCTGACATTGGATAAAATAACTTTCTAACCTTTAAGCATCAGAGACTAGGATTATATTTTAGTTAAATCCAACCACAAATGTTGTTGTATGAATATCATGAAGGACCTATCAGTCTCTTGACCCTTATCTTACATCTTCATTTTAAGTTAGTGACATCACCAAAGACTTGTATTCAAATCCAAAAAGCTAGTGATAGTCAGCTAATAATCTGGGTCTATGGTTGGATATGAGCATGCTATCAAGGTGGATACTAGCATGCTATCAAGGTAGGAACTTGACAGGCTGAAAGAGTTGGAGTTCAGACTGGAGAAGAGAATGATCTGGGAAGACCTTATAGAGTCATCCCAGCACCTAAAGGGGGCTGCAAGAGAGCTGGACAGGGAGTTTTTACAAGGGCATGTAGTAATAGAATAAGAGGAAATGACTTTAAGATGAAGGAGAGTAGATTTAGGATAGATATAAGGAAGAAATTTTTTACTGTGTGGGTGGTGAGGCACTGGAACCGGTTTTTCAGAGAAGTTGTGGATGCCTCATCCCAGAAAGTGTTCAAGCCATTTGGGTGGAGCCCTAAGCAACCTGACATACTGGAAGGTGTCCCTGTCCATGGCAGGGGGTTTGGAACTGGATGATTTTTAAGTCCCTTCCAACTCAAACAGTTCTATAACTCTATAATAAATGCTGCCTGTATCATTCTACATACTAGATATTATGCTAAGAGATGATTGATGCATAAGTTCTCTTTCTTAATATCTAAAATATTCTTTGTGAAAGATGCAAGTGATGAAAGTGAAGTAATATCTTAAAAGATGTAACCAGCCCCCAATTTATGGCTTCAACTAAGAGTCCTTCAGAGAAGATGTCTTGATCTAAACTAATTTCAAAATTAATAATGAAATACTGTGAAGTGTCTCCTTCAGCGAGAAGTAAAATGGTACTTTGCCATAAAACTCTTACAACATGTTCACTACAGTTTTAGGACTCTGACTCCTGCTGCTAAATTTTTCATATTTTCAAACCAAGGCAGTGTAAGAAAATGGCCTTGCAAAAAGCACAGGATATAACTCAGGAAGATGCTACCACTTTGGGTGCAAATCCTTAGGACTGAGACCTATAGAATAAGAATTGCATTGTTACTTTAATGGGATAAGCATGTCTTTCTATGTGGAAAGTCTCTTTGTTTTCAATTGGCTTGTGGAAAGTAGTTTTCCCAGAATAGCTTATTTAACACCCATTGAGCTAAATTGAAAAATTACTATTGATCTGAATGAGAATAAGATCAGTTCCATGCTGGGAAAAATGACATATGTGTGTGTGTGTGTGTATATATATAATAGTTAATGCAGGAAAGTAAGTAATTTCTTGCTTGATAATTTAATTTAAATTTAGCAATTAATTGCAAAAAATTTATAATGGATTCTAGAATTCTATGCTATCCTATGTTTTAAACTGATAGATGTATCACAAACTTTCTCTTTTTTTCCCCCTTGAAATGGAATAATTTTACAGAGTGCTATTTCTCCTTTTGGTACTTCAAGGCTTTCATGAATCACAGTAAGAGTTAAAAATATATCATGAATTTTGAGCCTCATTAAAAAAAAAAGATATTATACTGTACTTGGAGTAAAGGCATAGTGTACTATGTACATAATAACACGGTCTTAACCAAAGAAAGGATTTTGCAAAGGTGACCAGAGCAAGCTCCTGGTATGACTTGGAATGCCTAAGTAGTCATGATTAGTCCAAAGCCATTTCTGTATCTCCCTGGTAAACATTCAAATGCAATAAACTGTACTGATGAAAAATTAACTAGTTGAAGGAGCATGCAATTGTTGTGGAGGTAATCACTTCTAAAGAACATAATCTTCCTGTGTCTAGCTTTCCCAAATGAAGTAAAATTAATTACTGGAAGAAAAACTAAACTGCAAAAAGTATGGTGATATATAAATCATCACTGAATAAATATGAACTTTTATTTTTGCAAGGTGCTTCCTAAGCTTGAGTGGCATTTATGCGCTACATTCGGCCTGGAAAAGACAAGGTCTGTGTAACAGGAGCCGGATGTCTTCAAATTAGAGGGGTTTCTCATTCTGGTAGAATTCCATGGACATATGGGGAATAGGCCTCCCGTCTTCTGCCTGTGCTGAACAGATAGAGAACAGGCTGTGCTGATGGCAGCGATATCTGCTTCATAATCTCACATATGAGCTGTGACCAGTCAGCAGCAGCACCATGTTCAAACAACCAGCCAAGACAAAGGTGCATTGGAAAGGCCTGTATTAATTGCTTCATCATCACCTACGTTCGACTGCTATACCAGTCCGCCATTCAACTGCTATACCAGTCACAACAATTGCATAATGGAAAATGCATAAAGAATGGAAAAAAATCAAGGAACTGTGAGCTCAAAACCATTCTAAGTCTTGTCTAAAACTCCAACTGTCATTCATGACGCTGGTAGTGAGGAAAAGGCAAGTTTTATGTGATTATGCAGATTATTGACTATTACCTAGGGGACAAGAAAACTGTTTTGATGTCAATGATGATACACTAAACTTCAGCTGAAAGAGAAGCAGGGCACTTTGCAGAATGAAGTCTTCCTCGGCTAGACTCTATTACCAGCAAGCTGACTTACAGGAAGCTTTGACATACAGTCTAATCAGATTAACCCAGAGGAAAGATGAGTCCTGAAATGCTAACACTGACAAATTGCAGATATGTGCTGATGAAAGCCATGCACACTTGCTCTTTGCTGATCTTCTTGCTCAATACGGTACATGACAATGAAGATCAAGAACAGAGACAGAAACACATAAATCACAGACTGTGGAGTTATAAACAGGTATTGTACCTTTCAGCATCTTCTCATTGTCAACATATCCACCTCTTGAGGTGTGTGAGATGTCTTGAGATATCTATTTTCACCTCAGGTAAGCTGCCAAGTGTATGTGAAATGAACAGTGCAGTCATGTCCATCTGGATAGCAAGGCAAGCAGTTTGGAAGGCATCTCTTTAAAAAAAACCTCACAAACAAACAACAAAGTGCAAGAACCCCATCAAGTAATTATGCCATCTCTTTTGCAAGTTTTCTCCTGGTTGTATGCTAGAATTAAATTTTCATGATGGATTAGGTTGGTTTCTGTATACTGACAGAAGTGAAATTGCAGCAAACACACAGACAGATCTTGTTTTAATTGTAAGGTTGCATATCCTGTGATACAAAGCAGGAGCTCTGTTGTACAAATATTTCAGCAAACTGGAGGCTCTGTCTGTGCCAGTAAGTAACACGAGACCAGTGGCTGTACCAGAGGGCAAGTGACATGACACAACTTGAATCCCTATGCTCTTTTCTCTCCTAAAATAGGGTTGACTTGTTTATACTCCCTATGAAGATGCTGAATACATCCCTCAGGCATAGCTGTCCGAGTCAAGGTCAAGTCTGCTTGCCTACTGCCTGTTCAAGGTCAGGGCTGTCAAGTGGCTCTCCTTGACCCTGAGGTGATCTCAGTTGGTTAAAGCATAATGCTGAATAACACCAAGCTTGTGAGTTTGATTCCCATATGGGCTTAGGACTTGATGATCTTTGTGGGTCCCTTCCAACTCCAAATATTGTGTGATTCCTGCCTTGGTTCAGAGTGTTGTGTGAAAGAACTGCTGCCACCTCCTTCCCTTGGGGGCTGCTCTGAAGTTTAGGCCCTCATTGCTGGTCTCTGCCTGAGCTGCTCTGCAGCTCTGCCTGTTCCCGGACATGTCCCCACCTCTGCCCCTGCCCCATAGGCCCCACTGCCTTGACCTGGACCTTCCTCACAACTGTAGACTTGTCTGACCCATGCTGAGCTGTTGGCTGCCCCTGGGCACTTGTACCAAACCCACTCTGGGGTGCTCCTAGATGGCTCCTTGCTGGTCAGATCCCTATCCTTGCCTTGCTGTCATGTTGGTCTCCTGGCTTCCTCTCTGTGGAGCAGTTGGTACGGCACACACGGTGAAATTATACCCTTATTTACACATTCAAAACCAGTGATGTTCTTAGTTTTACATTGTAGTTTACACAACGTATCTAGCTAGAATTTATTTTCCATAATATCTCATAAAAATAATGCCAGCAGGTAATTTTCTTAGCAGTGCACTATTAAAATAAATATCAGATTTCAGTACAGATTTTATGTTTTTCCTGTCTGAAAGTAATCTGAAAAATGTCCTCGTTTTACTCTGCATATGGAAATCAGGTTGAATACAAGATTGAACTTTCTCCTTTACTAACTGTGTAAAATATAACCCACAATTTCTTATGAGCTTTCTAGCTGATATCAATGCTACTGCTTCAAGATATGGAAATTGAAGATAGAGAGGCTTTACATATATTTTTATACATATGACTATTTCTTTACATATATTTTAATACATATAATTTTTCTGTCTTTAACAACTAGTTTCTGTCACGAGGAAATAAACAGTTCTTTCCAGGGTCATACACTATCCAGAAAAGTTCAGCTATGTCCCACGTTTTATAATATTTTATTTTTAATTTTCCAGGCATATTTTTTCTGAAGACCAAGAAGAGTTTGCTCATTGCTTTACACTGTTCAAAATCAGAACACCTAATTAGAAGAAAATAACATTCTTGATAACATTTCTAGATGGGACAAGGATCGGAGACCTAGCATGCACTAAAAAGAATAAGGATTTCATTGTTAGTAAAATAGCAGTAAAGAAACTTATGCTTTTTAGTATGTCCAAATATGAAATTATATATTTAAGAATTTAAAAAATGCGTGAAAGCCATCTTGACTTTCTCTGGGGTTTTTCTCTGTTTGTTTAGGGGTTTATTTTTGGTTTGTGTTTTTTGTTTGTTTGTTTTGGTTTAGCACTGAAGTAATTCTTCAGGAATAATTTTTTTTTTATTTCTCATTGATTCCAGTTTGGGAAAAAAAAATTAAAAAAGTCATTGGCCTGGGGAAATTTCAAAGAAGAGCTAAGACAATGACTAAAGAAGTAGGAAAAAAGCTTACAATGAAAGAACCAAGGAACATAATTTATCTATTTTGTGAAACAGAACTTAAATGGAAATGTTATTAAAAAATTCATTCAGGTATGGCCACATAAAATGTTCCTTTTTTGCTCCCTTCTAGGCTTTAAATAAAGCTGTTGGCGTAAGTTTATATTGTTATATGAGCAATTAAAAAAATTCCAGAGAACTATTTGGCCACTGGAATCTGAGCTGATTATGCTATTTGTAACATGCCCCTATCATGGTTTTGATCCATTCCATCTAGGATCCCATTTATCTCTGGATCAGAGGTGAAGAGCCAAATGTCAGAAAATAGAGATGTGGTCTTTCTTACCAGGTATTTGAAAATACAACAAAAATAAGTATATTTTGCAAATAGGTTTCTTTTTTTTTTTTCCCCCCAGACATTGAATACATGTGAATTCTTTGTTCAACAAAATGCAACTGACTCCAGCCTGCTTTAATTTTTTTATTGTGTAAAGCAAAGACTGCCATTCCCCAAACATGAATCTGACGTTAGGATACCATTGTTAAAATGGCTAAATTCAGTTATACTGGGATTTTGCCTAAATAGTTAGATAAGAGGAGCACTTAATTCCTAGCTGGTCTATAAGGCACACTGCTCAAGGTTGCAAACAGTAAAATTGTATCTCATGTCTTGATTTAATTAAACACTCACTAACCTTAGGAACACTGACACCATTTAACTCCAGCATGTTTTGCATGATACAGTGACAGAATTGCAGCCACCAGGAAAGTTTTATGAGGAAAAAATATGTCAGCTTTCAGTACTGTGTACTAAAAGTGCTAATTTTTAATTAATTTTTTTAAACAAAAATAACTTTTTATTTATAAACCCCAATGGTTTAAAGTTATTGAGAGCAACAGCATTTGGATACATGTTGGGATAGACCTGGACTTTGTGAAATGGACAAAAGATGGATAGATGAAGATGCCGAGGTCGAGGAGCCTGGTCCCAAGAATGTTAATGTTTTGCACCAAATTTAATGTTCCCCCTGTTTAATAAATTTAATGTCACCAGGTCTACCCATTACATTTTCCCTGTAGTAGTCCCTATCCAAGTTCTTCTTCCCATAAACCCTAGGATTTTCCCACCAACCCTGCTCTGATTGGCCCCAGTTTGGTGCATTGCAGTAGTTCTCCTTATGTGGTTATGTTCGGATCCCTGTTTCCCATTGGTCCTTTGCTTGTTCCTCCCCTCTGCTGATGCTTGGACCAATGGGATGCTGCTCTCCTCCCCTTTCTCCTCCCATGTTCTGGAAACCTCCCTTGACCCCTTTATAAGCTGGGCTCCCAATAAACTTCACTTCTTCTGTTGCCACCTGGCCTCAAGTATGGTCCTTCCTTTGGGGGGCTGTGCTGGGCTGGGTGCAGGGGAAGCCATCCCAGGCTTCGAGAGGCGGCCTAAAGGAGCTGATATCACTTCAAGCCTTTGGCCATAGTACCTCTCGGAGCTGAAGGCCCGCGCTCCTATTTTTGGAGCTTCACCATCCACCGACAGATACAAATTCTTGTTTTCCAAAAAAATGTGCTGTGATACTTGTCCCTTGATTTGTGACTGTTAAAGACAAGAATGGTAAGGTAACAATCATTTAATTGTATAAATTCAAGTTCTTCAGCTACAATGATTAAACAGGCCATGTTCACATTACAATATTGAAATTGTTGTGTAAAATCTATGGAATCTGGCTAAAGCACAGAAGTTCACTGATGAGAAGTGCTTCTAAGCTGCTCTCTGCATGCCAAGCTGACATCATGCTGTATTGCTAGGATAAAAAAGTCTATGGACAATTATAACAGGCTATTTCAGAAGTAACAACAGTTCTCCAGAATTAGATTGACATGATATCATTACTTATTCTTTTTTGAACAGAAAAAGTGATGGTATCTGTTCATTACTTTGCCAGACTTGATTTATCTGGGCTTTTATCTCCTATGGGGTTATTACGATGGCTAATATTAAAATATGATAAATTATGTATAGTTACACCACACAAGTGGATAATCAATCATAATACATGTTGATATTTCACCAACACTTACAAATACCAGGCTTTTGAAATTTGTGATGTTAAAAAAATTAAAAAAAAAGAGTTTCATTACTTTTTGAAATGTCAAAATTCACTCCTTTCCCCAGAGTTTGTGATTGTCTTTAATAAACATTTAATAGCAACTTGTATTTCCAATAGAAAGCTTTAAATGAAAAAAATACTTAATTACTTATTTAAAATACTCCCATTTTTGCATTTACAGCTCTATAGTCTTTCAGGCACCCTTTAACATTGCTATAGTTCACTTTAGACCAAAGATATTGCATATCTTTGAAATGTTTAAACAAGAAGCAAAACCAAGGAGCGAATATGGGAAATGCACATTGCAACATACATGTTCACAGCGTTACTGTTAATCGTGCAAAGAAATCAATTTTTCTCTTGTGACAGTGACAGGGTAGGTTATGAAAAAGGCAAGAGCGGCTCCCTCTCGGGGGATAAATCACAGCTGTGATGATGCGAACCCTATTAATTTGTCTACAAGGAACTCCTCTTGCTCTGTTACACTGCGGGGGAGGAAGGCTGTGCTCCCTCCCAGTGCAGTGGTGTGTGCAGGAGGAGGAGCTGTCCCCACGTTAGGGAGCAGGAGGGATGGACCAGGAGAAGGAGGACACCATTAGGAGAACTCAGGGAAAGCAGAGACCTGGGGCAGGCTGGGGATGATGACTATGGTCACTCCCAGGTGCCACTGGGTTAAGCCCCAAGAAATACATACTTCGTTTCCAGCTTTGCTCCTGGAGGCTCTGGAAGAAGAAGAGGTGCCTGGTCTGTAATCATGGGCACGTTTAAGCAGTGAAGCTTAAAGGGCTCAGCCCTGGACAACCACACTCCTTGCCCTCTTCAGAAGCTGCCATGTGCACAAGCATAAAGGCACTGAGGTACTGCAGAGACTGCCCAAGGAGCCAGAAGAAAGTACTAGAAGGTGCCCATTAAACCAGCTCTGAGCAAAACAGATAGATTTATATTTTCCTTGCTTTGTTCCTATCGTTTCATCCATCAGCATGTGAATTACATCAATTCAGGCTCCCGAGGCCTCATTCTCATTTGTAAGAAGGGCACTTCACATCACTCTGGTAATATAAAGAGGCATTAAAATGGGAGTAATTTATATTTACATTATTTTTATGGCTCTGTTGCTATTAGAAGGGTGTAAAGTGGCATTAAGAGGAACCACTATCAGGCTCCTTGGGGTCTTCATTTTCAGGGATTAGAATTCAGAGCCTAAATGACTGAGGGATTGTAAGTGAGTGCATCTAAGAAAGGCATCTGTGTCATAAGGTATATATTGGAAAGGCCAGGAAAATATACTAGTTTAAATCCACTAAACTCACTCATAAACTCCTGGGACATAAGACCTCCTGGAGCAATGCCATTGAATTGTCTGAAAGCTGTTAACCTTTGTCACAAGACTATATTGAAAGAAATGTTGCTATCATCAGGCTGTTTGCCACTATACATGATGCAAATAAATTGGAGAGAAATATATTACCTACTGGAAGTATATTCATTTTATCCCAACACCACAGAAAACTCAGAAAAGTTGTCAAGGATTTATAATAGACACAAAAGTAATGAACATGAGGACTGAACGCTCTTCCTGCTGATGTGGGATATACAGATGGAATGATGTTGGAAATTGTTTCATATGTAACTTCTGAATATTTGTACAAATATAAAAATGGCCTAACTGTGCACCTTGTTTATTACAATATCTCAGCATTAAGAATGAATTTTCAGATCTCAATCACTACTTGAATCTATGAACTCTTATTTCCACCTTGTTGGCAACTTGTCACAGAAAAAGAACAAAAAGTTTTTATGAACACAACCACTTTTACCTATAACTTGTAGTGTTTGGTGACATGAAAAAGCATTACTAAAACAAAATTAAGGAAATAAAAGAAAATCCACTTGTTCCTGCAGCTTGTTCATATCCTTCTACTCAATATCTCTGCTATATATTTTCTCTCAGTATGTTTTACACCCACAGGGTCAATTTTTTTGTTGCTTGCAGATAGTCCCTCTCCAGTCTTTTTAGGTCACTTTGCAATTTATTGTCTTTTTATGGTTGTCTTCTGTCCCTCCAGCTTCAGTGTCACCCATACGATTAAGAAAGAAATAGGGTGGGAAATAAAAGAAAAGGTAAAATTAGCAAGATGCGCAGAAAAGCTCAGTGTTCATAGATTGGTTGAATAAAAATCTCCAAACCAATTACAAAAATCCCTCTTCTGAAATCATAAAAATAACTGGACTTTGATATAGCTTCCTAAGCAGTCACTGAACACTGGTAAATCTCCTTTTCCATCAAAAGGCATCCTCATGTTCAGACTATATTGGTCCGTGGATCATACCTGTAATTCATGAACAGTAATTAAACCATCTAAAAAACTTCCAGTAGTCTGTGCAATGATTAAAACCCTGGCACAGGCAGATTTTTTATAGGGGTGAATGGATAAAATGTAAAACCAAATAATGTGATTATGAGTTGCTCACTCACATCTGATAGACACCAGCAACACACCCACACACCTGTGAAACAGCAACTGAAAAAGTTTTGACATTCTAAAAAAAAATATTTTTAATGACGTATGTACAGTTTTGAGTCATATGGAGGTTAATATATTTCTGCATTCAAATCACTTTCACAAACCATTCCTATAACAAATCTAGACTGCTCGGAGAGTATAAAAGGGATAAACCAGGCTCTGCTGTTGCTAGGAGTGTAAAAACTTGGCTCCTCACAGCTACCTTCCAGAAGGGATAGCCTGAGTGATTTCTGTGCATTTAGCTGTTTTGCAACATGGCTTATTTACTGCAGCCTGATGACTGCTGTCTGGAGGACTGTTGTTAGTGACTTATCTGCAACCTAAGAGCACTATTCTTCCCTCAGAAAGGAAATAACAATGCTGTGGTCCTAAATGCAATTAGGATTTGGATTTTCTTAGATTCTCTAATGCTGCTGAAAAAGAGCAAATTCCCTTGAGACTTGGACACTGGGCTAATCCTCCAGGCCTTGAACTTCTACCTGCCAGGATTACGAGCAATAAGTAAACACGCAGCGTATGCTTCTGCACTTCCAGAGGGAATAACTTCATGATGAATTCTTTAATTTTAAACTATTGCAAGGAGTGTTGTCCAGCTCCTGTAAACATCTGTCACTTTTCTCCTCATTGGAAACTCTTGATGTAAGAAAACAGTTACAGCAAAAACTATTCCATCTCGACTGAACAATTAATAAACTTGCTCTGCTTTTTTCTCTTTCAATCATTATCCTCCAAGGGATTCTTGGACTATTCCACTATTCTCAGATTAAAAATTTAGGACAATAAAGAACTACAAGTAAAGTTTATGTGCCTCTTGGGAGCAAGTAGCCAGAGATTGTTGTGTCCATCAGGTTGCTGCTCACATTAATAGACAGCTGAATGGTCTTAAACTAGCAGAAATTGCATCAGCTTTGTTTGTACCAGTGTGTCCTGCAGCTCCACAGTCCAGGGCCAACAGCAAGTGAAAGTCTGAGCATCCATCATGCACAGTGGTTCTTACACTATGTATTAACAGTTTTGGCACAGAGGTCTTTCATTTGAGTCTGCAGACACAGTTAAATTCATACAACAATGCCTGTGATTATTGGTTCAGGCTGATAAACATGATTATTTGCATCAATTTTCAGGCCTGATATTCATGTCAAATTCAAATTCTTCAGATTCATCACTACAAATAAAGCATCTGAAATTAAATCCTACTGAAGTGAAAAAAAAAAAAAAAGCCCTGTCACATTTCAGTTTGTGAAAATTTAGTAACAGGAATGTGAGAAATACGAAAATAAAAATTTAGGAGCTATACTTTATCATGATGTGTAACTTGCACATTTTAGGTAGATATGAAAGCATTTTCTGGCAAAGTATAGAAATATGCACTTGCTTCATGTTTTTCTAAATAGTTTTAGGAAACTCTTTTACAGCAAAACATAACTTTGTTTTTACCTGGAATTTCCCATTCTATAAATTTACCTATCTATAAGTGAGTGTACATGATTTAATTTATAATTTAATTAACTCAGGAAAAATGTACAAAACTAAACTTTTATGCTGAATACTTTTGATAGTTTATTTTTCATACATTGTTCAGACACTTGTCATAGCAGATATCCAACCAGGATCTGGGTTAGTCTTATGTATTTTTTCCAAAGTAGAATTTTGCCTTAAGATGTTTATTATAAGAACAAAATTTCACATATACTTTTATTAGAATAACAATTCACTCTTACCCAAAGAGGAAACTGAAATTCTTCTTTTTCTCTTCCTTGTGCTCACTGCAGCTTGCTTGGCCCTTACCACCAGCTGATTTGACTTACTAAATGAGTAGAAAACCATTTTTAATGTCCCACTCCCTGTTTGTTTTATGCCTTTTTAGTGACTTGAATGGACTAGTGGAGGAATGTGGCAAACTCCAGAGCCAGCATGAGTTAAACAATGGGAATGTCTGTGTTTACAAACAGGGAAAGGATCTCAGCTTTTCAGCAGTTTTGAGACATGATATTTTTCTGCATCCGATGACATAATGTACCAAGGCTCTGACTCTATGCTTTAGTACAGGCATCAGGAAAGTAGGTTGTGAGCTTGATTGCTAATCTAAGTAATTAAGGGAAAAAGCAATAGAGGTGGAATTGAAGTATTTTTTTCTTTTAAAAGCTAAAATTTGGGGAGTTTGGTTTGAACTGATTTTTAATACAACTAAGACCAGAATACTTCACTTTATTTTGGTATTATTTAATATTTTTGGACCTATTTTTGTCTGAAGTCAAACATAAACAGATTTTTAAGCATTTTTTAAAATAAAAATTGAAAGATATTACTCAAAGGGGGAAAGGAAATATTCAAAAATTACTGAAATTTATTTTTTTCTCTCTCTTTTCTTCCTTTTTTTTTCAGAAAATCTGAACACAAAATTACAAATAGTTTGGCTCCTTAACACTTTCCAATTTCACTGGTTCATTAACTGATGTAAAAATGTGTGTCCACCTTGCATCATTATAGTTTGTAATTGTATTATGCACATTAGCTTAAGCCATGTAGACCCTTTTGCCAGAGTCAGACTTTTATAAAATCATTTCTTTGAAGCATGGTCCTTTGGCTTTGTAGTAGGTACCCAAAATTTGGCAGGAGAATAGTCATTGGGTCAAAGAGACATTTGCTATCTCTACAAAAATTCTTCTGCATTTAGCTGGGGTATAAACTTCTGAAAATCATAATTTCCATATTCTCAGTAGAGCATAGTCACTGACCTGATAAGATCTTTTTGAGCATTGTATGATCACTGAAGCTGCTCCAGCACCAAAGGCTTTGGGACATGCCAGATTCAGAGAAAATGCTGCCAAACTCCACTAGTTTCCTATATAGTCTGTTCTCAACTAAATATTCAGAAAAGGCATTATGTCCAGCCATTACCCAAATATCCTCTCGGTTGAGAAAATGGAATTGTGATTGTCTGATAATTAAAATTAAGGAATTGGGTATATACATCCTGTTACTGCCCTATTTCACTGATAATTAAAGTTAAAATGTGATGAAGTTATCCATGACAATGAAAGTTAAAATGTGGTGAAGTTTTCCATTACAAGGGCCAAAAAAAGAAGCAGAATTCTGATATGTCAGTACTTCTAGTAATTCCTTTGCCTTTCAGCATAAAAATGCTAGATTGCTGTCCTTGTCTGTGTCAACTTTAATTGTGAAGGTGACTCACAAACAGTGTTATGCCTTTACAAAGCCGGGCAAAGGAAGGTTGCATCACTATACTTAATTCTAATATTTTTAGACCATCTGTATTAGACTCTTATGCTTTGTCATTCAAATAATTTGTAAAATAGGACTCCTTTATCTGCATTTTTTGTGAAGGTGGTGAGGTAACATATATTCACTTATAACAATAATGCAAATTTCGGTCTGGCAGTGATAATCATCTACACTATGTTCAATTCAGGGAGGAATATCAATTTTACATGCTTATCTGTTAAGAGTAATGGAGTTGTGTGACTTTATATTTAATTTGCTTTTCCTTGAAAATAGAACAATGATATCAAAACAAACAAATGAAAACAGACCAAAAACACATTAGAGATATTTTTCCCCCACAACTAAATAGTTCTGTTTAAAATGACATGTAGGTCTCTACATACATTTCTCTACATACATTTCAGCTGAAGAACTTCTGAAGAGTTCCTCAGTCAGAGACTTCAGAAGTTTATAAGCGCTGACATTTAAGACAAGTTCCTTGTTCTGGCTAATTAGGCCTCCTTTGCAGGAATTCAAACATCTGGCTCATTTCTCTCTCCGGACCATGATTTGCCCTTCTGTCCTTTGCCAACTTATTCTCCTTGTTGTAACATTTAAATCGGCTTCAATGTTGTGTTTGTGGTGATGGATCTTCATGTGGTGAAAAGAAGCCTCGTTCGATGGATTGCTGGGATCTACTTCAGTTCCCAGCAGGAATTAATCTGGCTGAAAGTGTTCTTTTTCCTTTTTTTTTTTTTCTTAACTCACATTTCTAGAGAGGAGGAGAGTTTTGTTTTTGCTGCTTATCTGAAGTTAAACCAATGTTTTGAAATGTTGACTAATTAATTTACAATGTGTTCCTCATTTAGAGCCCGCTAATGTATGAGAACATTGATAGTGACAGTGGTGTTGCAGATTGATATTGTGGGTCTAAGCAAGTTATCTTGTCACTGTATGGGTCAGGATTTAAAATACCTTTTTGCGAGGAGAAAAAGTTCAATCAGAAGGTGGAAAGACAGGGCCACTTTGGAAGAGAAGAGAAGCCACTACTGGCAGTGCTTAAGAAGAATAATATACTGTACTCTAATGAGTGTCAAAAAACAAACTTACTTGTGATTCATGCTCAATTTAAAATATTCCTGTAAAATAATTGTTTTACCCACAGACAGTGACTGCAAAGGAAAGTCTTCAGGAAGAAGGCCAAAAAAAGGTGAATGCTTGTTCTTCATTGTGTGCTATTTGGCCACTTGCTCAGAGGGATTTGTGAGTTGGGTACTGTATCTGGAGCACAGCAATATTCTCTACATTTCCTGTCTAGTAACTTGATGGTACATTTGGGATTTCAGCATTGTTTGCAAGTAGTGTCTTTTCAACATTTATTTGTTTATTTTAAAATCTATTCTGCAATGAAATACTCCCATACCGCTCCTGAGAATTCTCTTTTTTAAAGTATTACCTATTACAGTTAGAAATTACATTTAGCTTAGGGCATAGGCTTGTTTTTATTCTTATTTCCCATATATTACACCTTAAATAACATTCAAGATATCAATAGATTTTTTTTCTGAAGATTTTTTAAATAATTAACTGATACATAGCTTTTAAATGGCTATGAACTAGTTCCTAGTTAGTATGACCACATGTCCTTCTTAAAACTAAAATTGCTCTTAATAAAGAGGTAAATACCTTGAAGAATTAAAAAAAAAAATCCTGTTCTCTATCTGATATATATATGTGTGTGTGTATGTGTATATATATATATATAAAAAATTGTGTACTATGTTTACAATGAATATATGGTTCTTTTTTCTCTTTTCTTTATTTGAGGCTGTTATTTGACTCAAAGTCCATTTAAGGCAGCAAATACGATTATCACACTGTGCAACAATACACCTTAGTACTATAATTGAGATTAACTCTCAATCATTACTGTTTGTGAATCAGTAATTTTGAAAGGTTTCACCAGTTTTCCCATGTGGAAGCAATCTACCCCCTGCTCACAAAATGATGCTTTTCTTTGGGAATATGACAGACAGTGTAGTTGTTCTTCAAAGCATTTTAACCATTGAGACAGATCATTTCCAGCCAAATATAATTGAGGAATGAATTTAAATCTGAGATAATTGTGATTTTTATTCTTGAAGCTTCATAACTAATGTCTTTGTTTGGATTTCAGAATACAAGACAAAATATGTGTCTAAATAGACTTTGTAAAGTGGGAATTGTTGATAGTATCAGATGAGGAAATCAGGTGTAAATTGCTATGGCCTAGTTCAAATTGAGTAAGTTAACTGTATGGACTTCAGTACCTACTTCAAAGCAAGTAAAGCCACAGCCTAATGTGAAGGCACAGATTAAAAATTGAGAGGTAAGATAAACATGTATATAATCTACTTATATAAAATAGGATTTAGTCAGAGTTTAATTTCAGACCTAAAACTGATTCAGTCTTTTTGGTGATGAGCTAAATAGTAGTTAAATCTGCTCCTGAAAAGAGATATTTGCCTCTTTACATTGTGCAAGGGCTCTCACCTAATGGATATACTCAGAATAAACATCATGTGTGTGTAAAGATTAGTCTCTCTAGAAGATTAAGTGTCTAAACTCACATTTTCCCCTTCCAGGCAGTGGTCTAATTACCACTTTATATTTTGTTTTGTGTATGCATGGGAGAGAGGAAAAGGACACTTTCTCTTCTCACCTCCTAAGCTGGTTTGGTTAGCAGAAAAACAAGAAAGACTTACTAGATCAAAAGACGTGGAATAAAAAGTTATAAAGCTCTTTTGTGGTGGTGAAGGGTGACGATCTGGAGTAAAGTTCATTCTGTTATTTTACAGATCTTGAACGTATTTTAAATACTCATCAGTATACAATGGGCAGGGAATGCTACCACTACCTCCTCCTAGGAAACACTGCAAGGAGTAAATACTTAATTTTTATAGAAATTTCTTGTAAACTTACATTGCAGCAAGCGATGCCCGCTGTGCAAGAGGCTCTTCTTTCAGGCCCAATCAAATGTTGGGATAGACCTGGACTTTGTGAAAGAGACAAAAGTTGGATAGATGAAGATGCCGAGGTTGAGGAACCTGGTCCCGGGAACGTTAATGTTTTTCACCGAATTTACAAGAACCATAGTTATGATTCTTTTTACATAGATATTTTCCCAGTTTCATACTGCAATGTTAACAGGTCTACCCATTATATTTTCCGTGTAGTAGTCCCTATCCAAGTTCTTCCCATAAATCCCTAGGATTTTCCCACCAACCCTACCCTGATTGGCCCCAGTTTGGTGCATTGCAGTAATTCTCCTTATATGGTTATGTTCGGATCCCTGTTTCCCA
>VWZD01008420.1:25802-37377 GCA_013396695.1 Sakesphorus luctuosus | reverse complement strand
ACCACACATCACAGATTAACAAATACTCCTTTGTTGTAAGATTTGTTTAGCGGTGATCCAGGTTTTATCTGCATAGCTACAAAATGTTTACACTGGGGTTTCTAGTTCATAAATCCTTTGGTTTATGCAAGCTTAATGACAGCCAGACTTGCCAAAGCTTATATTTATTATCCATTTTGAGAAATTGGTCATGACAGTATTACTTTGTTCTGAGACACCAAGTTTCCCTTCCTTCATTGTCTATTCTCCCGATTGCAGAAATGGTAGTTTTTAATACAGAATAAAGCTTTAATAATTCAATGTTGATTAAATAAAGGTGGTTTTTTTGACATACTGAAAGAGACCTTGTACCTAAGAGGTCATACAACTTCAAGGTTTTACCTCCAGAATAAAGTGCTGATCACTTAGATAAAGGGCATCAGATCTGAATAATTAACTATGCTAAGGAGGGAAAATAGTTGCATGATGCTTTTGGTACTTCCCTGTCTTTAAACTACATTAATGCAGGAGAACATACAAGGCATTCAAATCCTGAGTGACCTCTAAAAATCCCCTTGTCTAGCTTTTCTGGTCATCATCTCCTGATGTTTAGTGTACTTAATGTATTTAAAATGCTGGTTGCTTTTCATTTGTACCTTCTTTCTACTCAGGTTTTCTGTGTAATTTCTTTCACATGTTTAAACAGGTCCTACTGTGCATGTAGGAGTTCCAGCACTAGGATGTTACACCTCTGTTTGGCAAAGCGAAAACACCTGCACTTACATAGAGTCAGTTGGTGTCAAAAAGCTCCATAGTTAGCTGGAAATTAGGGATTAATTCGACTGGTGTTTAAAAGTGTCAGCACATGAAAGTAATTTCTGAAGTTATGATTCTCTAATTTTTCTGCTCATATAATTGCATTCCTTGGGTTATCTTCTTAACATCCTTCTTTCCCTGGCTTTACTCTTTGTTCTGGCTGGCTTTTTTCATCACAATGCTCTTTAAACATCCCTCTATAATGAGTCTGTACTTCTAACTGCAATCAATCCTTCCTTAGATATTCACCAGATTGAGGATCCCTGATGCTATAGACTGACAAATAAATCCCCTTTTCCTCTGAATGTAGAACACTTGAAGGAAAAAACAATAAAAATAAAAAAAAAACCCAACAGACCAACAAAACAGTAACGGTAAGAACACTAATTCCTACTGATTTCTGAGACCTCTAATTCTCTGTAATTTGTTTGGGACAAATAATTACTTCGACATGTTTCTTAAAAGGACTGTTCTATCAGGTAGTATTGACTAGTGTAGTTGTGTGTCTAACAAGATTGTTTACAGACAGTGCTCTTTAACATGATTATTGTTAAGAAGTAAATTTAGATTAGGATTTGTATGTGTGTTATCAGCATTGTATGTATGTTTTGGAAGCTGAGCATGGTCCATGAAGTTTCCCAGACAAATCAGCTTGTTAAGATATCTCTCTTGACTGGAAGAAAAGATGTCATTACTTTTAGCAATGAGCAGGTTTAGTTGATCAATCAACCCACTTTTAGCAGCAATAGTTTGTAGGTTTTGTATCTCAATAGCATTCTTAGATGTCGGCTAAATCCTGTTCTGTCTACCTGTTAGAATATTTAGGATCAGAAGAGGAGGGAAGGAGAAATGTGACATTTCTTTAGGAAATAAATATAGTTGGAAAAGTATCCCATGGAATTAAAGAAAAGAGTAAAAGAAAAGCAGGTGTTCCAACACTGGTGGGTGTCTACATTCGGAAAAGAGAAGCCTTGACAGAAAGGGCAGAGCAAGATTTTAGCTGATGGCATTTAACGTATATCCTTAATATCATCTATGAGTTGATCCCATGACTCTATGATTTAGTATGTAAGTACTCTTTCAATGAAGAGAAGATGGAAAACATTGAAAAGTGCCAATGTAGGACTTTCAAAGTCAGTCCTGTTCTTGTTCAAATAATACCTCAGCTTCTGCAGTGTGCAGATCACAGTAGTTAGATATCACAGACATAATTAAGATTGGTGGGGATAATATTCAAATTGTGATACATATCAAATTATTGAAGAGCTATTTTAATGAAGAATGAGCAATCTGAGAAAGACAGTGTTGGTTACATTCACATACAATGCTGCAAATTGCTTGCTGCAGGAATTGTTTCATGCTGTCTGTCAGCTCTGTTACAGTGCTTATTAGAGCTGTTTCACTGTGTATTTCAATTTTTTGATAATTCTTTTGCTTGTGAAAACAACATAATTTTATGACTCCAAAGCAGGATCTTTGCCATCTCCTCCTCTTGTCTCTTGTAATTGCATCCCCTTTCTAGCCCTAGGTGGCAGATTGCTTAGGTGGGAACTAGTCTGGCCCAGGTGGCAGCTTGGAATTTTCACAGTGTTTATCAAAAAGGGAAGAAGAACTATTGATCTTATCATCTCAGATTTTTTAGATGACTTCTTTTTTAGCAAAGTTGGAAAATTCATGGGCATTTGTGTGGATCCCAGCCAAAACAGGCTTATACTGTTATAAAGTTGGCAAATTACCCCTTTCTTAAACAAGTTTGACATTTTTCAAACTGTTATACCACTAACTGGTGGTGAGAGAGAATGCAATTCTGCTGCAATAGCAAATACACACATATAAAAGAGTGTAAGGAATTTGAATCTAAAACAGAATTCCCATTAATGGAAGGAAATGCAGTTGTCTTGTTGATTCATTTAGTATGAATTCTGTCCTGACACTGTTCTGATCATTCTGATCTTATCGTCTGTCCTATAGCACCATTAATAATTATTGTACTTGCAGCTGATATCTGCGACTTTATGAAAACATTCTGCCAAACCAAGCGTGCTCACATGTATTTCCTTGATTTTTCCCAATACCTTTGACCCATCCTAAATGCAGAAGGTATTGCAGAATGATTTTTGAATAGAAGACATCTATTCAATATACAATTTTACACAATCTTGCGTTAAAAATCCTTGATTAAAAAAAAAAAAGATAGCATTTCTTGCATTTTCTGGCAGAAATTTTAGTGCAGAACTCTGTGGTATTCAGAAACTCTATTACTCTATTCCAGAGTATAAGGCAGACTAGGTTTCCCTCATCCACCCTTAAAATAAAGATGATATTACCCTCCATGTGGTCCTCAGGTCTGTCTTCTACTCTTTCAAAAGCAGAGCTGTGTCACATAAGCTAGATGTTCCTCTAAAGGCCTGACTCATATTCTGTGTGACAAGCCACTTGTTGGTTTCTCAAAAATCAAAATATTTTGGAACTTGCAATTCCTGAGTAATCAGCAGGCTCAGAGAAAGACTGTGTGGAAAAGAAAACGTATTTTTGTTGACACAGTCGCCCAGTGGATGCTTTTGTAAAAATCTGCCCCAGGCTTTATGACCATCAAGGACCCTGGAAAGAACAGAGTTGAATACTCTAGGAGATTTTAAGGGAAGAAAAAAGAAGATGGGGAATATGACCATACTATAAAATAGTGCTAAGATCTTTGTGAACATGCAAAAAGGATATAGAAATTATTTGAAAAGACAGGTTTTTCCTTCATTTATTAGCTTTCCCAGAGTTCCAGTTTATAGTTCCACTGCTACAAGAACACAGGCTAGAAAACCAAAGCGTAGTTTAGATGTGAACTACTGTGAACAAATGCTGAAAAATTCAGAAAGAAAAGAAGACCCTAGCTGTGCTGAAGTAAATTCCTACTTTCTGAAAAGAGAGGGTAAAAAAAGAGTTGTCTTTAACTGCATTCCCAGCTCAGCAATGATACCAGGAAAAAACAGCAGGATATCTCTAGAAACTGAGAGTCAAGCTCTCCTTTCACCAAACTTTGAACCTGGGACTCATGAAACAGCAGAAAGCATCTCAGAAAGGGATAGCTTATTCTTTTAGTTGGTGCACTAAGCTGAGCAATAGGAAGGGAGAAACATATGAGGTACTGACAACAGAAGGAAAAGCGCTGATCAGCAAGAAAATAATGAAGCTGATTTATTTAATTTTGGATGGTTAAAACCCCTCACAGTCTCTGAAGGCAGCTGATTATGATAATAATGCAAGACCACAAGTTTGTGTTTTTAAATTGTATCACATCTACTCTTTATTGGACACACAAGAAGAAGCTTCACTTTGAGGCCATCTATGAAGTGCTGTGGTTTTATTCTTTTTATGGTCCAGAACATGTATTGTTAAAGGATCATCCTGCTAATAATCAAATGGGTGTTTTTACTTCCTCTCCTCCCTTCTGCTCAAGGACCCATAAACTCTTGTCTATGTTAAGTTGCTATAGCTTCTGATATTTATCATATCCTTATTTCACTGACTTGAGCAAGCGTGTATATTTTTCATCTGTCAGTTTGCTACCATAAGTCAGTGCTATAGTGACAACGAGATGTTAAAAAATCATTTGGCTTTCACATTCTACAATTTAAAGCTGTAGATGAATAGAGTAAATCATGTATATCTCCTTTAAAATACTTACAGTAATCTGTTCTTAAAATCAAAACCAGACTCTTACTTTACCAGAGAAGTGAATGAGCACATAATATTTTGCTTGCATCAGCAGATTTAGACATACATTTTGTAACTTCTGTCCTCTAAAAGTTCATTTTCTCACTTTGCAATATACATTTATCCCTATGTGTAGAACAAGGAAAAAAAGGAGAAAAAATCAATTTTATAATTAAAGTTCAGTGATCAGTTGATCATGTATCCTTAACCTCTATTGCACCTTTTTTTTGAACCTTTTGCACCTCTCTTTGATAATAGTGTCAAGACTACAAAAAAAATAGTTTTTTTCAATGCCCACTTTTGCCCAGTTATGTCAGAACTTTCATTTTCTTCCCATAAGTGCTTTATTATTATCATTTACTCTACAAATAGCCTCTTCTGTTTTCTGGGCATACTGCATTTTCCCCCCCATTATTTTCAGAGGCCTCTGTGGCCTGTAAATTTGGAAGAACTTATTCTAGCTTTGAAAATACATCTGTTATGTATAATTTGTTTACTGAATACAGCAGATGAGGTAGCTACCAGATTCTAGAAGATAATAAACCAGAGCAGCATTTCTGTATTTGGGGATTTTTGTCCATTAGTATTGATATTCTTTCCCAGATGTGGAGAAAATTGTAAAAAAATTGAGGTGTGCATAGTATATCAGCTGCAAGGTAACTGTGACACTAATCTGTTCACAACAGAAATCACAAATAATCAAATTAGCTTAACAGTTCTTAAATTATCAATTAGATAGCTAATGAATGACTGTAAACAAATCAGGTATTCAGTTTTTGTTTCTCAGCTTTCCTCATCTTTCGGTGTGTTGTGTTTGCACACTGCATGAATCTGATACTTCTGGAAAGGGAACTAGGAGTGGAGGAAGGAAGAAGTTGGAAGGAGAACAAAAGAGGGAAATATTTGTCTTGAGAGTCATCTTCCCTAACAATGAAAAGCATCAGAGACAAGAATGATACAACAACTTGTTGCTCATGTGAAATCGGTGACAGCTGCTGGACAGGGCAATTGGTAACACTGCTCCCTGTGAACTCTATTAATAATTTACTGGCTAGATTTTCAGCAAAATTTTTTAATTGCCTACTACATTCCACTGGGAGATCATTAAAATAGGCATTTTGCAATGGTGAAGGCTAAAATAAAGTTCTAAAAAGCTTGTCCTCTGGCAGAGTAGAAATGGACAGGCTCTAACCTCATCAAATTAACAAGGACTGAAAGTCAAGGCTGCTTGTGACCAGGAGATGCCAGAACAGCAGATAAAAGTATCCACTTCCTAAGTGCTACTGAATTATTTCTCTTTGGTGTCACAAAGATACCAGATTTTAGCTTGGATTCCAGAGGGGGAAAAAAAAAAAAGACTCTGAGTTGTTCTTGCATCCTTTGACAACACATTGTGAGGAGCTGATGAAGTTCACTGTGCAGGTGCCGATAGTATAACTCCCCTGTACCTTAGAGGGGGTTCTACATTCAAAGTTTCTTTGGCTTCCATAAAGCCAAAATTCACTTTAAATTATACTCTAACTTGATAGGAACCTAGGGAGCTGAAATTTAAAAGTAGCCTTTAGTAACACATGACAAGGCAGCAATGAAAAACTGGTTGTTAAATCAGAATCATCAGGGCTCCTAATTTTCTTAGAAGTTTGACTTCACCTCCTCCCCTCCCACAATTTTATGAGGTCTTCTTTTAGGTACCTCCAGTTCCTCCGAGACATCAGAGGTCACTGTAATGTGTTTTTTGTGTGATTATGTGAAACTGCTCTTACCAGAGTCCTGCACCAGGACTCCATAATGTAAACAGTTCCCCTTTCTGACAGGCCAGCCAATGCTCTCCATTTCTTGAAAACTGTAGTCTTCCCTTCCTGCCTTCCTTATTTATCCTCACGCTCCTTCTGTTCCATAGTGCTTTTTCTGTCTCTCCATGTTTCATCTTTTTTTTTTCTTTCCCAAATGTCTTGTTATAAAGCATATGCAGTCAGTGGTTCATGGTCTAATGTGAAGAACTAACTTATTGAACTCTGCATCCTCACCTTACATGCCAACTCCTTGATGTGTCCTCACCCAGTATTCTCTTACTTGCAATAAATGACAGTTTTGTTGAATCTTTGAGAACAAACAAATAGTTCCTCTTCATGTGGCATGCATTTCAATTAATAACATTGTTACACAGCTACTTGAGGTTATGACCAACAAATTACAAACAAAATAAAACCCAAGTAGCCTGCATAACATAAAATCAAGAATCAGCCAGATTTTCCAAGGGTGAAAATGCAATTCCACAAGATTCTGGTGTTGATATATGTGAAGCTTTGTCAATATAATACATGTAGACAAACTTTACGGATTTTATATTGTTCATGAAGCTTATCAGTACTCCATGTGCAGGAAAATACACCCTCAAGTAGGGATGTTCAGTCCATATTTAATTTCTATTTTATTATAGTACTCATGTGGTGTATTTTTTTTTTTACATGGAAATTTTATGTGGAAAGATAATGAAGATAACAGGATAAACATTGGTTCTGTTATACTGTCCTAGAAATGTAAAGAAAACCCCAACCAACCAAAAAAATTGAAGAGGACTTTTGTTTGGCTGGTTTGGGTTTGTTTTTAAAGAGGCTGCCATTGAACTCTTGAAATACTGGTATTTGAAGATCAAATATTTACTTATCTACTTTAAGATGCAAGATTAATAGGAATATCTTCAAAGAACATTCTGGTCATCGTTAGGTATTTCCTTGACTTATGCACTGTAAAGATTTTAAAGAAAGAAATATTCCTATATTTTTATATTCTAAGAGGTTTTTCAATAAATATGCATAAAATATCTGTATATTGTCTGTTAAGTGGGTTCAGATTAATTCTTTTCTTTCACTGATTTGTGAAAAGCCTAGTCACTGTGAAAGTAGATACTGAATTTCAGGAAATAAGGAGCAGGCTTCAGAGTCTGCATCACTCCTTTGCCAGGTGGTAGAGCAGCTTGCTGCAGCAGTTAAAAGTCAGAGCCATATGGCTCTGATCCACTGCAACTGCTACAATGGAATGAAAAGTTTGGAAAAGAGAAAAAAAAAAAAGATGAATGAATGAGTGAAGAAATAGTCAGTTACTTTGACGAATGTGACAAGGGCTGCTCTGAAAAACAAAATAGTCTCAATCTGTAGAGTTTGATAAGTATCTGCTTTGAAGGGAATAAACATACAGTCTCTCCCAGCTCCAATAAGACATTTAGGCAGATGGGCCCTTATGCCTGTGTGACTTCTCATCAAAAGTGATGGATATATAAGCTTAGGGGTTTACATGGCCTGATACTCCAGTTCTGGAGAATAGGGAATAACCCAGCATGGACTCTATGGAGGATACGGTCGGATTCTCTCCTTGGCAGATGTAAGGGTGGATAAGAGAACTGAAAAAGCTAATTAACTTGTACATACTGGCTGGATTTGACATCAGTAGAGTTATCCAGATTACACCAATAAAGGTTTAGCCTGAATTTAGCATTTGTATTAGAATTTCATAGATAGATACAATTTAATATTGGTATGTTCCTTCTTCCCACCTCCCCAAAGCTTCTACAGTTAATAATTAAGAGTAGAGTATCTCTGTATCATCCTGCATCACTACAACAGTTTTCTGAAAGTCTTAGAAAATATCTTAAGAGTATTTTGCTTCTTGAATTTATATTATGAAGGATATAGTCTCCTTGACAAAATGGAAAGTAAGGCTAAAACATTATATAAAGAAAACACCAATAAATTGTCAAAAATAGACTGAAAAATAGTGAATTGCTTCTGTTTTGAGATAAATGTAACTAGACCCTCTGGATCTCCAGGGAAGACCAAGGAGCTTTTCGAATTGGTAAATCAGGTGTTCTTGCAATAAAGGAAGTGGGATGCCCACCCTTTAAATGCAAAAATGGCCAGATCAGAGTAAAATGGGATCATAAACACCACTCCTTCTACCCACTGTGTCTGCTTGTGGATCCTGGCCCTTGTTTTAGTCCTTCAGTGCTATTTTCTGCACTGTGCAAACTTTCCAGTCTTTCTGAGTCCTCTTGAAGGCCAGTCCTTCCTGGGTACCAGTTTCTGCTCCTCACAATGGTCTCCACATCAGGTGCTGTCTTTCTCCTCTGACTCTTGAATCCCATACACTGTAACCTTCTAAATTTCCTGTCAAAGCCAAATCAATTGCTTTCCAAGGATCCTCCAAAGGGTTTCACTGCATCTGTTACTTCTTTCAAAAGCTGTAAGAGATGTAAAAGATGTGAGAACACACTGGGGACATGAGTATAGTGCATATGCACAGTAGCTGCCCTGTACAAGGAAGACTTTATGACTTCATTATTTTTCCTCTGATGTATTTCCTTTCAGATGAGCTTATTTCTGATTTTACATAAGAATTTCACTGTAGAAAGACAGTTTTATACAGGGAATGCTTGGTGTTTGGCTCCAAACCCTAGTTCCAAAAAACTTGTCTTGCCTAAACTTCCATGCTCAAATAAAGTTGAGTGTAAATTTTCAGGTTTCATGCTGGATCTGTAACTGCAACTAAGGAGCTAGGCAATTCCTGCACAGTAATTTATGATTGTGAGGGTTTTTACCACCAGCAGAGCAGTAATAGGCAGCATTTGTTAGTATTCTGGCTTTTTCTGGAAATGATGAGGCACGGGGGTATGGAGCATGACTTGTTAACTTTGAAAATAAGGATTTTTTTTATTGCTAAACTGTCAGATATGGAAATGTATTAAAGAACTCTGTAGCAATGGCTGTGGAAGTTTGTGGTGTTGCAGAGGTATGGGAAAAAAACCCACAACCTTATGGCTATGTTTGAAGCAGCTGACAAATTCCATAAGGGGCAATATTCAGCACTGTTGTCTTCAAAGTTTACTGGAAGAGGGATTTTGTATTTCATAGAAATATATTTTGCAAAGAGCTGGCAACGTCATCAAACATTCAAAGTTCTTAGCTAACAAAAGTATTGGTCTCCATTGGATTTTATCATACTTGCACAGTAATACAAAATATGTAATTTTATGTTAAAGAATTTCCCCAACTCTTGAATAATTTCCCCTTTTCTTAGGAAAACCCTCCAAAATACAAGATGAAGAAGTGTATAAAATGAAAGGCTTAACATGTGGAAAAGACCAACATTCCCACATCTACTATTCCTCCTCTGCAATGATCCACAAGTGGCAGATTTTTAAAGTTTTAAGGAAAGATTTTTAATATGGGTAACAAAAACCCCAAATAATCCAGAGTGACACCAATTGTGATTTTTCCAAGGTTGTCATCTTGCTCACATTAAGTCATTAATGTTTTGTGCATTTGAAAGCTCTATTTTCACATTTGTGGTTTATACGTTGGTTCAAACCTTGTACTACATTAAGTAAGCTAAGATTTCAGCCACTTTAATTAGAGAAAATTCGAATCATACATCTTCTATCCAAATTTAAAAATGCTGATTGAATGGGTTCCTCAGTTTTGGTTTTATTTTTGCATAATGTGTTTTTTCTCTATTGAAAAATACTAGTTTGTTTTGGGGGTTTTGTTTGATGTTTGTGTTTTTTTTTTTTACATTGTTTTGCTATTGAGCCAACATAAGGAAATTTGTATTTTTAGGTATGGAAATGTGATAATATACCAGTGATATAATCACTATATTGACCCTGTTGGAAATCTCAGGCACAGGAGTAGTTTTGCTCAAATAAGAACTTAATTAAAATATGAAGGTCTACTTTTTTGAGAAAGGATAGGCACTGGAAAGGATTTGATGAAACAGGTATTTAGGATCTAAAAGTTGGGGAATATCTAAGTCTTTCATTTTGCCAATACTTATTTGGGACTAATCATGGATCAAAAAGTTTGCACTGAATACTCCAGATACTCTCAGATGTTAAAATTATACATGGTGACAAAAGAGATAAAAATAATTACTTTTGTTAATACTTCTTTTTTCAAAGGCCTCATGCCATCAATTTTAGGCTGCCTGCATGTCCAGCATTAACATGTAACAATGCAAACAGTACATTTAAATTTTCTGTTAAGTGTAACAAAAACTTTCCCAGGTTTCTCTATGTTCTTATAGGAGCTGAGTTCTAGTTCTCCACACAAAGACTAAGGGAGAAAGTATACCTTGAAACAGCTTTAATGGGCTTTGCCTTAGTAATATCTATCTTGATACTGTGATTGTTATGCAATGCCCCTTAGTGCAGTACGACAATTCAGTAGTGAAAAGAAAGGGGGGTGGGGGGGTGTTATCCTGTTACTATTGTTAAAAAAGTAACAGTCATCTTCAACAGAAGATTGCTGGAAGAAATGACCTATGCCTAATATTTTAATATTCAACATAGCATAAACTGTTAGAATGTGAAGGGCACTACAATGACATTAGTGTGTTATTAAAAATATAATTTGAGAGCAAGTTCATCCACTTAATATTTCATTAAAATTTTATAGACTATGAGAGAAGGCATATTTGTTTCATTCTTAGATTATACAAGCCTTTCCTCTTTCTCCTGAGGTCAGCTGCCTGACTAAATAAATGTACTTTTATAAAGCAAGGTGGCAGCAAGAAACTTCTGACAGAAAAAAATGGTCTAGTATGCTCATTTTTCATAAGTGCAGAAAAAAAATGAGGTGCTAGTCATGGGCACTCTGTGCCCTGTTTTTTTCTTTCTACATATTGTTTGTACCCACCCTCACCCAATAGTGCTTATTGTCTCAGTTTGTGCTAAAATTAGTGATTTTGTGAAACATCATCAGTGCTTTGTACTGAAGTGTTTTAGCTCAGGTGCTGAAGCAAACCTTATGGTTAATGTGGTTTCAATAATACTTTCATCCTGTATGATTTAAATCATACATGTCCAGGGATGTGTTTGGAGAGGGTGAATTAAATCATCTCCTATGTCCATCTAATGTGTGTAGTATCTTTTTAAATAAAGGAATTTTTATCTCTGCTGTTCTTGATGGAAACAGAAGTCTCTGATGGTGTAATTTACTTTAGCAAGAATGTAGATTTTCTTTTAACTGTGGATGCCAGCCTATAGCAATTATTTTTCTTGATATATTTTCCTTTTTAA
>VWZD01008420.1:7115-17364 GCA_013396695.1 Sakesphorus luctuosus | reverse complement strand
TTTTTTTTTTTTTTTTTTTTTTGTCCTTTGTATTGCCAAAGACATTAACCAGGACGGACACCTATGAGTTCATATCTGCTCATTTGTTGTGGAATTTATGATTTTTCCTTGGAGCATCCCAATAATTATCACGGTATCTATTTGTTCATTTGTCAGATCAGTAAATGAATGAAACATCACTTTCAGTAGACTGAACTTAGTGTAAGAAAGAAGGAGGTCTTCCAAATGATTGCAAATAAAATTGAGTTAAAAAAAAAGGTAATGGAAGCTTCACTTAGAAAAAAAAACATTGATTTTGATTTATGTATCTTTTAAATTACTGACTATCTGCTGGGTTACAGAAGAAAGGCAAGTATGATAATGTCAAATAAAATGTGATTTCTGAACAGATATCACACTTTGATTTAGATTTGCAGTATCGTTATTTAGAATGTTGAGTTTGGGTGGAGGTTTTTTTCATATCTGAGATGCTTGTGTAATACCTGCATATGGAATCCATTTTGGAATCAGCAATAACAAATGACATAAGTTTTTGTTCCTGATGAGCTAACATCACTCCTATCACATGCATAGATAGGAGAAGTTAGGCAAGCAAGACAAACAAAAAAAACCCAAACCCACAAACATGAATGCATTTAAAGTTACATAGAAACAGGCAGACATTGAATCTCCTGACTTCCATTCTAGTACCTTAGAAAATTACCTTCTGAATATTTAATACTCGATGCTCGAGATTTAGAGCAACTTGTGGGCTAAACATCTGGAACAATTTATGTTTCAAACTGAGGCTACTGACATAGCAAAGCAATTGCATATCAGCAATGAATCCTTACCTTGTTTATAAGGTAAAAAATAAGGTGATTTCAACTCTATAATATACAGCACATCATTAGGCAGGACTGATCATTCAATCAAAAGGATATAGATTTTTCCAGGTCATTCAAACTAATTTGATCACACAAATAGATAAGCTACATACAGGAGCTAATAATGTGTTTGCTAAAATATTTATGGAGTTAAATTATTCCATAAATTGAACTGTAGTTCACTGAGATTGTTTCATTTTAATATTAATATAGACAAACTATGTCACAGATGCTAAAAATGCTGAACTTCAAACACATTTCTTGATCATTCTGATTTATATAAGTTCTTTTTGGTTTAGGGCATATTCAGTGAAAGATGAAAGGAAAAACATCTTGATATATCTTAAGGTGATAGGTGAACAAAGTGAAGACCTATATAGAAATAGGTCACAAACCCTCACTTGCATATAATAAATATTTTAATTCAGGTTACTGTAAAATGCTGTTTGCAGTAACTGCAGAGAAGTAGTTCAGAGTAAAATGGCTTTAGAACAGGAAATCTAAATGATATTTGCTGGCAGAGTTTTATTTGAAAGAAGTGCTTATCATTTTAAATCAAAATGAATTCATTTCTTACAAATCATATAGTGGATGTAAAACCATTCCTCTAACATGTGATCAACCCACACATACTTTAGTTTGTCATTCTTCTCTTTCTTTTTGCAGGTGTTGTTAAAAAAATGCAAAAGCCTCCACTTGCCAAGATGCATGTGTACTTTGCTATTTACAGCTTTAAATGAGAAAATAAGCCTTCTTAGAATTCTGAAAATGTTGAATTTGTTTTTCCCAGCTGGAGAGTGGGGTTTGCTTCATTTTTACAAATATGTCTGTGTCAGAATGTTCTTGAGCTTTATGCCAGGAAACTGTGCTGCATGTTGTGGAGTTCAGCGGAGGGAAAGAGGACTGACTCCGCCTTTGGCAACTGCTACATCCACCTGATTAGAATAGCCTTGGTGATTTTCAAATATGACTGTTCCTGTGAAGCAAAATGATGGATTAAACTGGATTCTGAGATTCCTTCATGTCTTTTTTTTAATGCGAGTCTCCAACAGTTGCATATAAAAGGTGACCTTCCCTCTGAAATATTCCTGCACTATACCCCAGGGGTTGTTATATGGATTCTTATGAGTTCAAGACCATCATGCATAGAGAAAATGAGAATTTTTTTCCTATAAATCAAATATTTGGGCTGTTTTTCTTTTTCTTAGTATATTGTGTGTGTGTTCCAATAAAAATAAGATTCAGAAAAGGAGGATATGTCAAAGAATCTGACTATCAATGTCCACCTTTATTCCCATTACTTTCCTTTCAGCATGCAAATATCTTAATAGGAAAGACCAGTCCTCTGGTCTATGAGACAGGCTTTGCTCTTGAGATGTGCATGATCTGACATAATCTAAAGAGGTACACCCTTACCTGCGCTGATAGGAGGTAAATAAATTTATATGGAAAGTTATGATTTAATCTCTTCAGAGAAAACCATACTGATATAATCTTCTTTCTTTGCTTGTTGCAGCTTTTCAATACTGTAAGAACATTTTAAAATCTGAAGCTAAAATCCTGTGAAATACATCATGTATCTTTTAGAAGCTTTTAAATAATGACATATGAATTTAGTGAGCTCACCTTCCCTGTACCAATAACATTTTATAAATTATTCTCCTTTTCCCTTACAAAAAAAATCTAGATATTCTTGAAAAATAATCTTTGTAGTTTAGCAATTAAGGCATATCTAGACACATATATATATATATATATATATATATAATTAATTACTTTTTTTTCTTCTACTAACACATTTTTTTTCATTTAATTTTTCCTATGATTTCCCCAGTCCTGGGTCTCTGTATATAACTGTGAGAACAAAGATAACAGGAGTTGCACCTTGGCATATTGCAAGAATGAAGTTCAGCCTACTGTTTGTGCACCTCTGACAAAGTCTGATGTCTAAAAAATGGTGGAGGCTCTTGCCATTGGAGAGCTACAGATAGAAGAGGTAACAGAATTTCATCCACTCATGAAAATTAACTTTTCATACCTCTGAGATCAGCAGTGACATACTGCTACTAACCAACAGCAGTCTTCAGGTGTCCTTGAAATTTTGATAGCAAAACCTGGAATTTTATGGTCTTTCTTAACAGTATGACCAATTAATAAAATTATATGCATATTTAGGCATCAGAAAGAGCCTTATGTCTATGATATCATTATATTACTGCTTACATCCTTCACTATAACTATTTAGGTCTTTCTCAAGCTTGTAAATGCCAAGCACTATGGTTGTTAAATGGGTTATCACCTAATCTTTCTCCGGGTGGAATTATATGATACCCTGAGTCAGTCCAGAAGTGATCCCTGCCAGATGGGGGGATTTCCTCTTACGCTGCTGCAGGAGCAGCTCCTCCTGCCTCTTTCACATGATGTGATGCTGCTCCTTTTTTTTAGGCTCTAGGCAAGATCATTGCAAAAAGACTGATTGGTAACCCAGCAGAAAAGCATCTGAAATAGTCATGTGGAGAGGCCTGATGTATGTTACAGCTAAAGCAAGGTAAACAGAGACAGCATGCAGTAGGGAGCAGTGACAAGGTGTTAGATTGGCTCAAGCTGTCTTGTGTAATTTTGTTTTTGAAAGTGAAGTGACACAGCTTTAGTAGCTTGGGTATGAAAAGTAGTGTTAGTTCTAGTTGATGTTTTTCTTGTTTGAGTTTTGGTGTATTGTTTTTGGTGTTTTGTGTTTGTTTTTGTTTTTGTTTTTTTTTTCCTAAACTACATGTTAGTGCTAGTACCTATCATCTGTGCTGGTTTTGCTGGGCTAGAGTTCATTTTCTTCACAGTAGCTAGTATGGAGATGTGCTTAGGATTTGTGCTGGAAACAGCATAGATAATTCGGGGATCTTTTCATTACTACTGGGCAACATCAACCTGAAGCCAAGGCCTTTTCTGCCTCTCACACAAGCCCACCAGTAAGTGGGCTGGGGGGTGGCACAAGGAGTTGGGAGGGAACACATCAAGGAAAGGATACCCCAACTGACCCAAGGGAAATCCTACACCATATGGCATTGTGTCAGTGTATAGAGCTGGGAGGAGAGGAAGGAAGCATAGGGGAGGCTCAAAGTGATGACATTTGTCTTCCCAAGTCACTGTTACACAGGATGGATCCCAGCTCTCCTGGGGATTGCTGAACACCTGCCTGCCCATGGAAGGTGGTGAATAAATTCCTTGTTTTGCTTTGCTCACATGCATGGCTTTTCCTTTCCCTGTTGAGCTGTCTTTATCTCAACGCAAATGTTTGCTCATTTTCGTTCTTCTGATTCTGTCCTCATCCCACTAGGGAGGAGTGAGGCAGCTGAGTGGGTCTTAGTTAATCCAAGACATCATCCATTCCTGAAAAGAAAGCTTACTTTAGGTTCGGAAACATTCAGGGACCCTGGAACTTGTTTGAAAAGAGCTACTAAAATGTTAATGAGTTGTGGGGGTTTTAATTGTGGGGGTTTTTTTCTGGGGGGGGTGGTGGGGTGGGGTGTGGTGGTGTTTGTTTTTCTGTTTGGTTTAGGGGAGGGGGTTGTGGTTTTGTTTTGTGGGTTTCTTGTTTTGTTTTTGTTTGGTTGAGGTTTTAGGGGGATTTTGGGGGGGATTTTTGTGGGGGTTTTAGTTTGCTTTTTTGTTAGTTTGGGGTTTGTGTTTATGGTTGTTTTTTGTTTTTTTGTGTTTTTTTGTTTTTTTTTTTTTAATTTGATTTTACAACTCCTGTTAATACTTAACCTAAGTTGGTCAAAACTTTGAGAAAGATATATCTGGTTCTGTTTCTATTCCACTGTAAAATGAATTACCAATGATTAAAGAGTTGCTGAATATTTTTTAAAATTTTTACTAGAAAATGAAGTTGACTATTTAACCTTTTTGAACAGTGAACACTGACCTATTAGGGAAGGCAAATCTTGAGTAATAATGGTTTATGTACAATTTTTCCCAGCTCATTATATCCTTGTTTTCAGGAAATTGATGATTCTCAAGCTCCAGCAAAGTATTCCCCATTCCTTTTTATTCCTAGGAAGCTCTTCATGTCCCATTCAAGCCCTTATTGGTACAAGCATCCTGTTTAACCATATGGTCCCTGAAATATTCTCCTAAGCATCTCTCTCCAGGTTGTCTTGCTGTCTATTTAGAAATTTATAAGAATACCTGAAGAGTAGCTGTGAACAAAATTAAACTCCCAAATATGACATTCTTTACTAAAATAGTCTGAGCTCTATACACAATCCCATTTGTTACTGACAGTCATCACTATGTGCACTTAAAAGTTGTACGTATAAAAATTAATTTCTAGTAGAGAAACTAATTTCCATGTCAAATTTTATGTTTCTGCTGAACTGAAAACTTGAGAAATTTATTTGGGAAAAAAAATATTTCAAACCAAATCTTCTATAGGTACAAATTTCCTTATTTTCCTTCTTCCTTCTTTCCTTCTTTTGTCCTAAAATAACTATAGTGTAATATAAATAGCTTTGAAACTTACTGTGGATAATTTTTATTACCTTCTTTTTTTAATGAAATAAATAAAAATTTTGTTGGAAAAATCATGCCATGTTTTAGTCATGGATACAACAAACACTTTTATTAAAATGAATATGCAGATCTAGATTTAGACTAAATATTGACCTGTTTAACTTATAATATAAGCCCACATACATTTATAAAGCATGTGAGTCCAGACACACACAGGAGTACTACAGCAAGCACCTGTTTACTTCAGAATCAAACATTGCTGTACAACATGTGTAATTCAAAATTATAGCAAAACAATATTTTTTTAAGAAAACCTATAGCAAAATAAAATATTCAATATAAAGTATTGATAAAAAAGTGAGTACAAGCTTTTTAAAAACACTGAGCAAAGACGGTTTATTTTTATGATCCTACAAGTATTTATTTCACCATGAGAAAAACAAACAAACCAAGAAACCAAAACCCACAATAAAATCAACATAAAGAAACAGTTTGTATTTCATCTCATTTTATCTGAGATGACAGCAGTAACTTGGCCTTTCATAAGTAAAGACCTCTACAAGAAATATTGCTAAGAAGTTAGGGCTTAGTTATCCTAAATTATTGGAGATTATTGATTTTAATCAAGTTATTTTCAGGAAAGGGCATAATTTTTCTATTCCTGCTGGTCTGCTGAACATTTAAATTTTTTTTCCAGTGTTAAAAATCAGCTGGAATCCTTTTTTGTAGCCATACTACTTGATGCTAGGAATGATTTTGAGAAAATAGGATAATCATATTCACATAGAATCTTTGAACTGGTTGTTTTTTGTTTTTTTTTAGGGAACATACTATTGATTGTGTCAGCATCTCTCACACCTCGTACAACGACTCAGCATGGAACAACTTATTCTACAATGTAACATAGGACATGATTGCCTTGAATCGATCTTATTAGCCCCAAAAGCACTACAATGTTTTCCTCAACTGAACTGACATAGAATTTGCCCTAATTGATTTCTAAAAATATAAATATATGCTGCTGCCATTTTATTTTATCCTATTCTAGACACAAAACTCTTCTGACATATTGAGTTTTGCAACCAAATACCTTCATGAAAGGTTAATTGGAAGAAAAACAAAATGTCTGTGTTCGATTTCAAAACCCAACCTCACTGAAGCTGATAGAGTACATTTTTCAAAGGGCGTATTAGCACTGAAAGACCTTCTGTATGGAATTACCTTAAACTACCAAACCAAATCTGCCCACAGTTTCTTCCTATGTGTAAAACTGGAAGCTTATTTAAAGGTAAGTGCTTAAGCATTAAAATATGAGCTTTTGAATACAATTTTTTATTTGATGTGCTATAATGAATTGTTGCATCAAATTGATGGGGACAAATGTTGCAAAATAATAACTACTGATGATGCTTGTCATATAGGGCTTATTATCTATGAAAGTTACAGATTGAATTCTTCTTTCAGTTAAATTGTTATGAGACCAGCATTGCTCATTTTCTCAGGAGTTACAAGCAACATCTCTTAGCAATTGCACATTTTCCTCCTTGGAGTAATTTTCTAAATCTGATAGACAAATTCAACCCTAATGCAAGCTGAATGTCCTCTAGATTACACCACAATGAATTGAACCATTTCAGCCCATTTTTGAACACTATTCTTGGGAAATTTTTCATAATATACTGGCTACAATAACTACGTTTGTTGACTTTTCCATTCAGTCCTACAGTCCAGGTATGCCTTGCTCCACTGTGATTCTGGAGGAAATCTACTGAGGTCAATGGAGACACATGAGTTTAAATAGTTGTACAAGGAGAAATGCATCATGGGAGTTAGAGTAGACAAGGATGAGTCCTCTGTCTTCATTTAAATTGCAGCTTAAGCTTGTGCCATTCCCTGAAGTTTCCGGAGGTACAAGAATGGTGCACTAATTCACTATTATCTTGTCAAGTACGTTTGTGTGGCTTTTATTATGTCTGCAATTTAGATTCAGTTAAAAAAAAAAAAAGAAATAGTCCAGATTTATTAGTTTTATGGCACTGGCATTCCTCCTGCGCTTAGAAAGTGGGAAAATGGTTTCCTGGCTGTCCAGCTGCTGAACAAGGCAGAGATGTATCTATTGGGATTTAAGGGGCAATACTTCTGAGACATCAGACCTTTCCTCATCCTAAGGAATAAATCTGAAATCTTTGCAAAACTCTTATTTTCATTTTGCATGATGTCATTTAGGTGCTGTTTCAGACAAATCAAAAGACAGAAGATGATCATAGAGTGCCTCATCCCATGATTTCATTAGACTGTAAATATCATAGAGAGAAAGGAAGATTTTATTTGGGACATATAATATATAATTCCAAATACATTACATTTGTACATAATCAGGAGGCCAGTTTGGCCTGGAAGAGCATCAGGTTAGGAAACAGTCAGACAGATTTCCAATGCATGGTTGGCAAGATTACAGTGATAAGACAGAACCAAGGGCAAGCCAGTCTGTTGGTCAGAGGTAGAGTCTGAGTGGATGGGGAAATGATGGGGCATGGTGGGTCTGCAGCATGGATGCAGTGTATTATACACAGCAGAAATCAATCTTGAGAGCCACAGCTTAAAAGCATGCCCCAGGGAAGGGATGTGGAGTTTGTTAATGTTTGGCAGCTTCTCTTTATATCACTGTGTTCTTTTCCCTAGTCTTGACCTGATGTAGCCGAAATCTTAAGAAAGGAGAGAATGCAGTAACAGCCTTTGGACTGTGTATTTAGATGTTATATTTGTGTGTACAGAAAGACAGAAAAGGTCATGGCTAGAATGAGTTGGCTGCTGTTTTGAGCTACTGTAGCTAGACTTCTAGAGCCTCTTGTGGTTAAATGTTTACAAAGATAACTTGGAATGCTGCTGGAGGTTCTTTCTGGATGAAAACTGCTGTGGACTTCTCATTTGGGAGCAAGTCAGGTTGCTGCTAAAACTAAAAACTCTTATAAAGTGTGTATTCCTATTCACCAAGAAATTTTAAGTGCTTGCTTGTGGCTTTTTTATTTTAGTTGTTTTGTTTTCATTCTTAAAATCTTTGAATTCTGAGGTGTATAAATTTAAGATTATTGTTTTAATATCTGTCTCCTGTTAGACACAATCCATCAGTTTAGGACTTAACTTCTGCATTTCATTCGCTATAATTTTCATGGTGTGATGACTTTTTCTTTCTTCTTTTTATTTTTTTAATTCCTACTTACTTATGCATTGCATAATATTTGAAACTAGTTTGGTACTTCTACTACTGGTTTATTTAGAACTGGTTGCAAGTTTCATATTTCAGCTTTTTAAAATGATCATAGTAGATTTTACAGTGGATTTCCTCCTTTCAAATGAGACTGATTTCACATCATTTATTTATGAATATCTGTTTAGGGAGGCCTTACTTTCCTTGGTACTTGATGATGAGCTTCAACTGACTCCATCACTTCAGAATATGAATTTCTTCTAAACACGACATTGACTTGTTAGTTTACAGTACTATAGTTCTACCTAACAAGGGTGACTTTTTACTCTCCCATACTACTTTAATACTGCTTTGTAAAAACCAGAGTTTTGTGCCATATTCTTATTACTTTACTTGGGCGAATTAGTATCTTAAGCCTTATTTTTCTCTCTTACATTTAATACAAACAAACAAAAACCAAACAAGTGGCCTCCAGTTGTTGAGTGGACACTGCAGAAATGCTTTGGGATTGAATCACAATGGAGGGTTCAGGATATGTATTATGAAATATAACATTGTATTATGAAATGTAGCTGAATTGTGTGGGTTATTTTCTCTTTTCTTTTTCTTTTAATCACCATGTTCAGCCCCCTCTTTCTCAATGCGCCTCCCATCCTATATAGCAAAAACCTCAGCTTATTATTGAAAACGTCCTTTTAAATCCTCAATATACAGACTTCAGCAAGATGTAATAGCAGCCAGATTATACCGGTAGAAGTGGAACTGTGCTGTCCTTTCTACTCAAGGCACTAACAAAGCAGGTTGTAGGAACTCATACTAAACCTAAGTACTTTAGTTTGGAAATCACCAGTTTTCCATGTCAGCATTTATTCTTTCTTGTAGCAGCCTGGGAAAGTACCTGTGATCCACAGCTCCTCTGTTTTTGGTCCTGTGAAATACCATAATACGTGTGTAAAGTCTATCTATCCACTTGCACAGATATTCATAATGTAACACAGAATATTCTTATCTGTGAACACAGTTTGCTTGGTTTACTGCCAAGTGAAGACATCAGATTCTTTAAAAAAAAAAAAAGTTGGAGATGAATCCTGAAAATTCTGGGACTGTTACTCTTTGACAAATTATACAGGCAGTCAGGTAATTTCTTAAGGCTTCTTTATTAGCTATCAGATGCCAAAGTCCAGATTTTAATCTTCAGTGTAGCACAAGGATGGTAGGTGCTTGAATATCCCAACACTGATATCAAGGTAAAAATAAAAATAAAAACATGTCTCCCTGTCATGCAGGACAAGAATTGCTGTCCTTTGTTACATTGGTCAAAAAAAGTGTAGCAAGAAAAAAAGAATCCATGTTACTCGTTAGTGTAGTCAGGCTCTCTGGGGTATTTCCAGCTTTGTCTTCTTGCCTTTTGGGCGGTCTCATAGCATAGTGGAGTGCACTCTGGATTCCTAAATCCCAAGGTCGTGAGTTCAAGTCTCAGTGGGGACCATCCCCTGGCAGTTCAATGCCTCCCTGCCATCCAATCCCGTCACATCTCGGATGCTCAGCAGGGTCAGCCCTGGTTAGTACCAGGTGCTGTGACAGTCCCAAGAACTTCACTGCCACCGTCCAAGCTTGCTCGGCCGTGGCAGATGGACCTTAGGACTTAAATAGTGGGGCCAGTTCTGTG
>VWZD01008415.1:20321-30459 GCA_013396695.1 Sakesphorus luctuosus | reverse complement strand
GTGCCCTGCCGTGCCCTGCTGTCCCTGCTGTCCCCTGCTGTGCCCTCCTGTCCCCTGCCGTGCCCTGCCGTGCCCTGCTGTCCCCCGCCATGCCCTGCTGTGCCCTGCCGTGCCCTGCTGTCCCTGCTGTGCCCTGCTGTGCCATGCTGTCTCCTCCTGTCCCCTGCTGTCCCCTGCTGTGCCCTGCCATGCCCTGCTGTCCCCTACTGTGCCCTCCTGTCCCCTGCTGTGCCCTGCTGTGCCCTTCTGTCCCCTGCTGTGCCCTGCTGTCTCCTCCTGTCCCCTGCTGTGCCCTCCTGTCCCCTGCACTGCAGATTTCCTGTGCCACCACCCCAAGCCTGCCGGTCAGGCTGAAGGTGGGTCACACCCATAACACAAGGGGGCTTTGATTTTTAATATTCTGCATTCATTTCAGGCCCTCCTGGCAGAGCCCCCTCCCTTTGCCCTGGTGAGAGCTGCCATGCCCAGGTGACCGTGGCACAGTTATTGCTGTCAGCAAATCCCTCCCTCAGAGAATCCTCCCCCAGATCTCAGCCCAGCAATTGGCATCTTGGTGAAAACACTGCAAAAAATATATTTATTACAGTTATTCCGAAGTAGAACTGTCTCCAAGGGAAAAAACCCAAATCCATAACTTTTTTTTTTTTTAAGATGAAAAGTCAGTCCTTCAGCCACTGCTCCAAGTGCTCGAGTTAATCCGCGGCGGGGCCCGGCTGGGGCCGCTCTCGGCGCCCCTTCGGCCCCTCGTTCACACACCTTGGACAAAGGGAGGGCCGGGGGGGACGCGGGGGCTGCGCGGGGGCTGCGCGGGCCGATGCGGGAGGGAGCGCCGCACAAAACGGGCAGCACAAAACGGGCAGAGTGGCCCGGGAAGAAAAGACCCCCGAGCAAAGCCCGCCTGGAATGGGCCGCTCAGAATGGGCAGAGTGGCCCGGGAAGAAAAGGCTCCCCCCCATTCAGCAGCTCCGCCCGGCCCCTCACAAGTGGCGCAGGAAGAAAGAAAGGCCGGGCTGTTGGGGCTTTGGGGTGTTTCTCGGCTCCCCTCGAGACACTTGACCCGGGGCCGGGGACCCCCTAATCCCCCGCTCGGCATTCGGGGCCGGCGCCGAGCACTTGTCCCCGAGCGCATTGTGTGCCACTCACCTTCCCCCGCACTTAATTCTCCTCACAAGTTGGGAACGGAGTTGTTTGGGCTGCGCCGGGCGCGGGGATTGTGCTCCCAATGGAGCCGTCTGGGCATTATTCGGCGGGGCAGGACGGCCCAGCGCTCCCAGAGCCCCACAAAGCCCTGAATGCCCCGCGCTGTCACCCCGGGGTGACAACCAGCCTGGCACACAAACAGGCACCGCTGCGGGCTCCGAACGGCCTCGGCTGCGGGGACAGCGCAGCGCCCTCACCCTGTCCCCAAAGGAGAGAAAATCGGCAAAATTAGGTCGGTTTGGGAGCTGTTTCCTTCCTAAAAAAAAAAATAAATGGGAAGCACCTACAGGTGGCAAAGGCTCCTGGTCTGGGCAGGCCCCCCCGAGCTGCTTCTCCCCTTTCTCCTCCCAGAGCACTGAAATAGCCTGAGCCAGTTAATTCGCAGATCTCGGGGATTTGCAGAATTCATTTCGGTGACTTTTAATACCTGCTGATTGAAACTGTTTGCAATATTTTTTCCATTTTTAATTGCATTAATCGTTGTGTAATTATTTGGATTTATGGGCTCCTTTGTTCAGCAGCTTTGCCTGAACTGGATGGAAACAGCTGGATTTTCCCAGGGCAGAGGGACTGATTTCTCCTGATGATGGGACTGAGCAGAAACCCCCGAGCAGGAGGAGACTGGAAAATTTGTCCCAGGTGATTTATCACCAGAGGGACACTTTAAATCTGGATCAGTTTTATTAAATCTGCCAGGCGTTTATTAAAGCTGGAGCAGCAATCAGAGCTGTCCAATATCACATAATGACAATCCTTGCACAAAGCCCCAAAACAGCCCCTGAGTGTGGTTTGTGAGGCTCAAACACGGAGAATCTCGGGACGTGTCTGACATAACTTGGGAGCCGCGGCCCCCCCCGGGTTCCCTCCCAAGGACGTGCTTGGAAACCCTTCCCTGCACAAGGGAAGGAGGAGGCTGGAGTCGGGCTTGGCTTCCCCAGCCCTGCTGTTCATCCCCCAAACTGGAAGGAACTGGAGTCGTGTCCAGGGTGGGGGGTGAGGAGAGAGGAGCCCGGGCTGTGCCCTCTGGCACCCCCAGGAATGGCCCCACAGACACTGGGGGGGCTGAGCTGGAGCAAAGGAGGCTCAGGGGGCACCTTCTGGCTCTGCAATCCCTGCCAGGAGGGGGAGCCGGGACAGGGGGTCGGGCTGTGCCCCAGGGCACAGGGACAGGAGCAGAGGGCATGGCCTCAGGCTGGGCCAGGGCAGGGGCAGGGGGCACAGCAGCAGGAATTTCTGCCTGCAAAGGGTGGGCAGGCACTGGCAGGGGCTGCCCAGGGAGGGTTGGAGTGCCCAGCCCTGGAGGTGCCCAAGGCAGGACTGGCCGTGGCACTGAGTGCTCTGGGCTGGGGGCCAAGGTGGGCATGGGGCAGAGGGTGGGCTGCAGGGGCTGGCAGGGCTGTGCCAGCCTCAGGGATCCCGGGGTTCTGGGATCTCTCTCTGCTCCTCCAATACCCCCAGCACTCCAGCCTGGAGACTCCAGAGACCCCCAAACTGCTGCTCCAGCCCCTCCCCACTCCATTCCCTGCCCTGGGCACCCTCCAGCCCCTCAGTGTCTCTAACTGGGCACAGCCCTGGGGGTCTCTCAGCAGTGCCAGCACAGAGAGACAGTCCCTGCCCAGGGCACCACAACACTTTGGGACCCTTTTCCATGCCAGTGTTGTTGAGTTTTCACCTTTATTTAAAGCACTGGCACCCCCTTGGTGCCAATGCCCCTTCCCATTTGTGCTCCCCAGGAGCAGCTCCACCAGCACAGGGGCTGAGGTTTTGCTGCCAAGGCAGGGGAGAACTTTGGTGCCATCAGAAATGAAAAGGCAGCCCAGCCCAGGGTGGCTCTGTCGTGTTTATTAAGTGTGAGGAACAGGGAAAACAGGGAGTTTTGTTCAGCTGCAGTTAAAGGTCCATGCACAGGAGTTCAACAATAAGATTTTTTAAAATTCAAAACATAAGAATAAGCAGCACTTCATTGCAGAGTTGAAAGATAATTGTGCAATTAACGGTCTGAGGTCAATAATGCCAGAGCTGGATGCTTCTGACAGAGAGGGATAATCAATCCAGCCTCCATGAAAGGCTCGGAGGTAGAATGGAAAAATAACCCAGTGCAAATGTGTCGGTGTTCTAATGAACACCAGACAAATCATTATTGACTTTTTTTTCACTTATTTTAAGTGCCAGTGCACGAGTATCTTCTTTGATTAAAGGTAACTTTGGAATCTTTCCTTAAGTCCAGTTTCTGTCCTGATCTAAGGCAGGACATTAATTTAGAAACAGAGCAAAGTCCTCTCCCAGCAGTGCAGGATCTGCTGAGGAAACTGCTGTGAAAACGCGGGTGGTGCCATCCTGTCCCGGCTGTTGGGGAGGGGAAGGGGCTCACTGAGCTCTCCTCGGGCTGAATCCACGTTTGGGGGCTCCAAAATTCCTGTCCCCCTCTGCCCCTGTGTGTGCAAAGGGCCCGGGGGGCAGAACAAACCCGGGGGATCCGCAGCCGCAGAGCCAGGGGGAGAAACGGGGAGGTGCTGCCCGTGGCCAGACAGCCCTGCCCGCTCTGGGGTCCCTGGGCAGGACCAGCCTCAGCCCAGCAGTCCAGCTGGGGGTCACCTGGAGAAGGGAAGGATCATCCAGGGAGACCTGAGAGCCCCTTCCAGTGCCCAAAGGGGCTCCAGGAGAGCTGGAGAGGGACTGGGGACAAGGCATGGAGGGACAGGACAAGGGGAATGGCTTCCCACTGCCAGAGGGCAGGGCTGGATGGGATATTGGGAAGGAATTGGTGTCTGGGAGGGTGGGCAGGCCCTGGCACAGGGTGGGCAGAGCAGCTGTGGCTGCCCCTGAATCCCTGGGAGTGTCCCAGGCCAGGTTGGACAGGGCTTGGAGCAGCCTGGGCTGGTGGGAGGTGTCCCTGCCCATGGCAGGGGTGGCACTGGGGGGGCTTTGGGGTCCCTCCCAACCCAACCCATTCCAGGACACGCAGTGACAGTGATGTGGTGACAATGGGGAGAACCAGCCCCTTCCTGCCCTCTCTGCTCAGCCCATCCTGCAGGTCCTGCCGGGGCTCCCCCAGGTGCCCCCCAGGTGCCCTCTGTGCCCAGGAGAAGGGGCAGAGGGGCAGCCCCTGCACCTGCAGCGCCCCATTCGGCCACTGGCACCAACCTCAACCTCCCAACAACCCACCGTGCAGTGATTAAAGGGATTAATTCGGTGATGCCGCAATCAGAGCGGCAGCACGTGACTCATTAGTCATCAATTAGGGGCTCATCCGCACGCGGCTGATTAGGGGCCATCACTGCCTCAAATTAGGCACGAAAAAGATGTTTTAACGCAACCATATGGTTGTACTTGAGAAGCAGTTAGTGCCCAAATTGAGCACATTGACGGCTCCGAGCGAGGATGAATGAGGGGACAGGGCCCCGAATTTGTTTGGAGAGTTCCCTCCACTTTGGCCGCCGTTTATAAAGTGATCTAATGAATGAGCAGAGTCAGCTTTAATTGCCGACTCACTCGGGGATGAAAAAGAGCCTCCCAAAGACCCTTTTCCTCCTCCCTCCCTCTGCTCCTCGCTGCAAAAAAAAGACCAGGGGAGATGATTTTTCCCCCTGGACTGAAGGCACGACCTTGACTTTCCCTTTGCTTTACTCCGTGGGGCAGGGCGAGTTTAACCCTCGGGCTGTGGCCAAGGGGAGTGAGGCTTTGCACACTCGGGAGGGACAGAAGGGGGTTGGGCTGTGGTGGGGATGTTTTAGGGGTCAGGAGGGGTGAGGGACTGCCATCTGTGGGCCCAGCAGTTACCACAGAACCCCTGGGGCTGGCACAGCCCTGCCAGCCCCTGCAGCACACCCTGTGCCCCATGCCCACCTTGGCACAGCCCTGCCAGCCCCTGCAGCCCACCCTGTGCCCCATGCCCACCTTGGCCCCCAGCCCAGAGCACTCAGTGCCACGGCCAGTCCTGCCTTGGGCACCTCCAGGGCTGGGCACTCCAACCCTCCCTGGGCAGCCCCTGCCAGTGCCTGCCCACCCTTTGCAGCTAGAAATTCCTTCTGCTGTGCCCCCTGAATGTCAGGAGAGATACCTGAACTGGCTCAGGAGAGCCCAGAGCTTCCCCCTTGCAGGTCCACATGGATGTTTATGGTTTGGGCTCCCAGCCAGCTCAGGTCACAGGGGAGATCCTGCCCCTTCTCCAGGTCCTGGGCCAGGCCCTCACCCCCAGTAGGGCCAAACAGAAGTGCCAAAATAGCTGATATCTGGCTCCTCCCCAGCTTTACCATCAGCCTGTTGGGGCAGAGGTGGTTTGGGAATTATAAACACTAATACTTGCCTTCTTTTTGCAAGTTTTTTGTTTGCAGTGAAATCCCAGACTGGTTTGGGTTAGGAGAGACCTCAAAGCCCCCCCAGTGCCACCCCTGCCATGGCAGGGACACCTCCCACCAGCCCAGGCTGCTCCAAGCCCTGGCCAGCCTGGCCTGGGACACTCCCAGGGATGGGGAAATCTTGGATTCTGAGTGACAGGTGACATCCATGTGACATTACTGAGGAACCACCCGAGCTCCTCTGGGGCTGGTGGGGACTGATCCCTGTTGCTGATCCTGCCAGGCTGGTTGGGAAACAATCCTGCTCAGAAAAGGAACCAACTGCCAACGTTCAGTTTCACCCCAAAAGTCCCCAGGTGCCACCCCCAGCTCGGTGCCACCCCCAGCTCGGTGCCATCCCCAGCTCGGTGCCACCCTGGTGGCAGCAGGGACATCCCTCCTCCTGCCCCGTGTCTGCTCTTGCCCTGGATCCACGCTGGCATTTGGGCAGTGTCAGCTCCCCATCCCTGCCATTACCTGCCTTTAATGAAGCCCCCCAGCCCTTTGTGTGGGGTGACATCAGCTGGGGCCCTCAATGGCAGCCACCCTTGTCACCAAATTTGGGAACAAGCTCCTCCTGAATGGGCCCAATGAGCCAGGGGGCTGTTTCCTCCCTAATCCCACATTTAATAGCACGAGCTGGGGACAATGGGCAGCTCCTCCAGCTTTTTGTGCCTTGATTCCCTTTGACACATCCAGCCCTGCTTTGTGGCCCGGGGGGACACGGGGACACCCTCGGGGAGTGGCCCTGAGCCCCCCCCAGCAGCAGGAGGGGCTGGGCCAGCACAGAGGAGACCCCGGGGCTGCCGGGCCTTGGGTTGCCTTTTTCTATCCCCTTCTATTCCTGTAAGGATGTGTTTCCATCCCAGAAGTCAAGGATTGTAAGATTTTGCCATGGCAACACGTTATTATAAATGCAAATGGAAGCTGGAAAAGGGGGAGCCTTCGGTGCTCAGAATGAGGTGACAAAAGGGGAGAACACTGAAATATTCCACATACTTTGGGAAAATCATCCTCTCCTCTACCAACTCTTTTTCTGGAGAGCTCCTCGAGAGCTTCTGGCTGGAGCCTGTGGTGGAATAAACTGGTTTAAATTCATTTTTATTTTCTGAGTGGTGCCACTGACACTTTACCTGCCCAGCTGGGAGAGCTGAGTGGCTGCTGCTCTTTGGGGCAGGAATTGGCTCTCCAGGAGGATGAGAAAAAGATCAGTGTGACCCTCACTCATTTTAAATGGTGATTTCATTTCTGTCCTTGACCTTCCACTTGTATTTACAGCACCAGAGCCTATCACATGTTTATTAGATATTTTTTTGCCTGTAGAATAAGTGAACTAATTAGATTTAATTCTGAAAAAGAGAAGCTCCAGGACATGTGGAGTTTGTTAAGAGTGAAATGCTGAGCAGGACATTGTACAGGGAACATCTGTAGCACCTTTTTTAAATTCCCCATCCGTGTTTGTCTTCTTCACTTATGCAAAAAACCCCTTTAAATTAAAGAGTACCAGGAAAACAAGCACTGACCATCCTCAGTGGCAGATCACTCCTTACCTCAGCAGAAGAGGAGAAGCTGGAATTATTGTCCATACTAATCCAATCTACTTTTCATATAAAAGAAAGAAAAACCCCAACCCCCCCCAGTGCTGTTCCAAACTCCCAGGTGTGCCCAGCAGGGTGGGGACTCTGCTCTGGGATGGGGCACCTGGGGGGCTCAGACAGATCCTGTTTGCACAGTAATGAGTCTGGCCCAGAAATCTCAGTGGTTTAGCGCTGGTTTCCAAAGATAAAAACAAAAACTAGTCATAACTCCTCCAATTTCTCTGCAGAGCCCCAATCAGGAGCCTCCCCAGCCATCTCAGCACCCTCTTTAAAGGTCCCTTGAAAATACATTTCTTTCACTCTCCCCCTGCCCTCCAAGGATTTTTTTTTTGCTAATTTGATGAAGACCACACACATAAAATCAAATGCTTTTGTCATTTGCCTCTCATTGTCCCCAGTGGCTGAAAGGAGGCATCGCCTGCCCCTCTGATCAGAGCACGGGAGTCCCTGCCTGGCACCTCCCCAAACGTTCATCTTCCAGGGCAGCATTTGAGATAATTGTGGGGCTTCTTGGGAACCAGCAATTACAGCCCTGGCTGGCAGCACCAGCACAGCTCTGGTGGGCAGAGAGTGCCCAGGGCAGGGATGGGGCTGGGAAGGGGCTGAGGGAGCTGAGCTGGAGCAAAGGAGGCTCGGGGGGCACCTTCTGGCTCTGCAATCCCGGCCAGGAGGGGGGAGCCGGGACAGGGGGTCGGGCTGTGCCCCAGGGCACAGGGACAGGAGCAGAGGGCACGGCCTCAGGCTGGGCCAGGGCAGGGGCAGGGGGCACAGCAGCAGGAATTTCTGCCTGCAAAGGGTGGGCAGGCACTGGCAGGGGCTGCCCAGGGAGCTTTGGATTCCCCATTCCCGGAGGTGTCCCAGGAATGATGGGCTGTGACACCCGTGCCAGGACCTGCCCATGTCCCCGCGCTCTGCTCAGTGCCCGGGAAGGTTGGGGACAGACTCGGGGGGCTGGCGGGGCTCCGGTCGGTGTCCCCACGTCCCCCGGTGTCGCTGCGCCCCCCGGCGGCCCCGCGCGGTGCTGCAGGGCTGTCACACACCTGGCACAGGGACCGCTCCCTGCTGGCCCCAGTGGCGGGGGCTCGGAACCTGCAGCCTGGAGGGGGTTGGCAAAGCACAGCCCGTGATGGCTCTGCCCACCCGCTCTGCTCTCGCATCTGAATCTTGTTTAGACACAGACAAATCCCTCCTCCAGCACTGGCACCCTCTGGTGCTGCCAGGACCTGAATTTGCTGCTCACCTTGCAGTGCCAGCGAGCTGCACAGGGCGAGGGCTCATCTCCCTGCGGGAACCAGCACGGGAGCAACAGCAGGATCCTGTCAGCACAGACACTCACTTTTAATAAAAAAAAGGGGTTCCCAAGATACCACCACTCCTTCCTTGGACATTCCACGTTTATTGAGTTGGATCAAGGGCTGGGTGTGGCTCTGGAGTTCAATAAATACTGCAGAGCTGCCTGGTGGAGCCCCACCGTGCTCGGGCAGGGAGTGGGCACAGGGGCACTAGTGAGGTACAAGGTTTGAAAGGACTAAACTAGCTGGGTGGAGGAATGCAGCTCTACACAAAGAGATGGCAAGGGACCTTCAACAATGGCAAGTCACCCTCAGAAATGGCAAGGGACCCTCAGAAATGGCATGTGACCTTCAAAAGATGGCACGTGACCTGTGGCCAAGGGCAGCACGGACCCCATTGCCAGTAAATTGCCTGAGAAATTCATCTAAATCAGTAAATGTAATCCAGAATAAAATGCAGGGCATCAGCTCTGCCACTCCTGGCCAGACTGGAGAGAGAGGGACTTTCCCCCAGTGCCACACTCTGCCCTGGCAGGTGGAGGGATGAGATGGACTCTCCAGGTAACAACACACCTACCACCCCTCTGCTCCTTCCAAAAGCTCTTTGGAAAGGGCAGAGGAAGGGATGAGGAAGCAGCAGAGGGAGGAGGGTCTGGCAGATGGGCACACTCAGTTGTCTCAGCAGCTGCTCCCGTGCCCTGGCAGACAGTGAACACACCTACACGAGGAGGGTTTCCTTGCTATGCCCTTCCCAGACAAGGAAAAGGGATCAGCCAGGTGTGCTCCTTCCTCTGGGACCAGGTAACAGTCTCTAGTGAATGAAATCCCTGTTTGGAGAGCCCACGACAGACCTGGGAGTGGCCCCAGTGCCCGCCCTGGCCTCGGGCCTGCCCCCAGGGTTCCATGCCAAGGCACTGAAGTTCCTACTAAAGCAATGCACACACTCCTTGCCCCCATCCATGTGCCCAACCCGTGGATGGGGAAGCTACACCGCCCCTCCCTGCCCCGGCATGCTCATCCCACGGGATGCTCCTATCCCAGCAGGCTGCAGCCACGTGGAGCCCCTCAGGAGCCACACATGAGGCACTCCTCCCTGTTCTCCAGGGAGCACACCATGGCTGCCTTGTTCCTCTCCTTCTCCTCCTCCTCCCTGGAGCTCTTCTCCCGCAGCTTCTCCTTGTTCAGGGTGAACTGGATGGGGTTGGCAGCCGGCTTTGTCCGCAGGTAGTACATGCCAGTCTTCAGGCCCTGGGGAGCAGGACAGAGCCTGAGCTGGGGCAGCTGCAGCCTGGCAGGGCTGGCAGCCCTCAGGGTGAACAGCAGGGACACTGCAGGCACCACAGGCTGCCCCAGAGACACCCCATGGGGACACTGGATTCGTGGAAGGGAACAGCCATTCACACTGCCCAGAACTGCTGAGACCAACTCGTCATGCCAGAACTAATTAGCCCTTGTGGACTGTACTTACCAGCCCCAGTTTGGTAGGAGCAACCCCCCAGTCCCAGGTACCACCCCCATTATTGGGAACAATCCCCAAGTCCCAGGTACCACCCCTGTTTGATGGGAACAACCCCCCAGTCCCAAGTACCACCCCTGTCTGATGGGAACAACCCCCCAGTCCCAGGTACCACCCCCATTTATTGGGAACAACCCCCAAGTCCCAGGTACCACCCATTTGCTGGGAACAACCCCCCAGTCCCAGGAACCACCC
>VWZD01008415.1:8648-20283 GCA_013396695.1 Sakesphorus luctuosus | reverse complement strand
CAGACCCAGTCCCAGTCCCCCCAGACCCACTCCCAGTCCCCCCAGACCCAGTCCCATTCCCCCCAGACCCAGTCCCATTCCCCCAGCCCCACTCCCAGTACCTGTTTCCAGCCATAGAAGTGCATGCTGGTGAGCTTGCCATAGTTGGGCTCGGCGATGTGGATGTTGAGGGACTGGCTCTGGTCGATGAAGGCCCCTCTGTCCGCAGCCATCTTCAGAATGGTCTTCTGGGAGATCTCCCACACTGTCTTATAGAGCTGCTTCAAGTCATCTGGAATCTCAGGGATGTTCTAGAAGGAACAGGAAGAGTTTTCCAACGGGCTGTAACCACCAACATACAGAATTTTGGACTGGGTGATCCCTGTGGGGATCCAACTCAGATATTCCAGGACTCTGTGACACTCCCTGTTATGAAATCACCCCTTTATAACCCTTGTAAGTGGGATCCCAAAGGGAAGAACCCCCTGTCCTGCTCCCCCTCCCACCTGGATGGAGCCGTTGTGGGCGATGATCTGGTTCTTCATCTCCTCGTTCCACAGGCCCCTCTCCGTGAGGTCCTTCAGCAAGTGGGGATTCACCACCTGTGGGGGGCAGAGGCCAGAGGAGGCTTTTAAATGGTTCAACAAGACCCTGAGTCTCACTCTTGGCTCAGCACTGAGGGATGTGTGTGGTCAGGCAGACCCGGCACAGGGATAACACTTCCACCCCTGGGAGTGTCCCAGGCCAGGTTGGACAGGGCTTGGAGCAGCCTGGGCTGGTGGGAGGTGTCCCTGCCATGGCAGGGGTGGAACCACCTAATCCTTAAGGTCCCTCCCAACCCAAACCATTCTGGGATTCTACTGGACATGCCAAATGAGAAGAGGGCTGTATGGAACTGCCCTGCATGAGGAATGCCAAAAGATGGGAGACATCTTGTTGTTCCAGGGCTACTGGCCACAACCTGAGACACTGAACAATCACCAAGAGTGGGGTCAGGAGGGGGAAGAACAGACCAGATGCAGGCTGAGATTTTGGGAAGCAAACACAGCCAACTCTTCCTTGCTGGGACAGGGTCCCTGTCCCACAGCCCTCACCTGCCCTGCACAGGGAGGAACCTGCTGCTCTGGCCTGACCACTCATGTCTGGTGAGATCCTGCAGTCAGGAGGTGAAGAGAGAACTCCAGAGCATTGCTGAGAAGACACCTCAGAGGGGATGGGCACACCTCCAGAGAGGCACAGACTCCCATTGTCTTCAGAGGTCTTTGCTATCTCTAGCCTCCAGAACTCGAGCTGTTCCACACCCTTTCCTAACTGACAGACCCCTCTGCAGCTGTGGAGCTCTTCCATGGCCACTTGTTCCTCAGGACCATGGTCTCAGTTGCTCTTCCCACAGCACCCATGTCCCTTCCATCACATCACTAATCCCTCCTTCATCAGTTACTCCTGCAGACCCTCCTGAGGCCCCAGAAAGGCTCTTCCCCATTAAATGCTTTCTAATTTCACACATTCCAGGGTGACCTGTGGAACAGACAAAGCTCCAGGCCCCCTTGGTGCTTGGGACAGCCACCAGTGGTGAGGCTCCCCCCGGTGTTTGTTCTCAGTGCCAGTGATGGCAGAGAAGGGCACAGCCCTCCCCACAGAGCCTCAGTTACCTGGAACTCCCCCGAGAGGACCCTGCGGGTGTAGATGTTGCTGGTGTAGGGCTCGATGGACTCGTTGTTGCCCAGGATCTGGGCAGTGGAGGCTGTTGGCATGGGGGAGATGAGAAGGCTGTTCCTCACACCGTACCTGGGGACAACAGGCAGAGTCACAGAGCTGGTGCCAAAGGGGGTTTTGATTTATCCATTTTTCAGTTTTATAGATTTTAAAAGTACTTGTAGCTGTAGCAAAGTAGATTTTTAGTGGGTTAATATTTCTAGTTTAAGTTTAATGTCTTTCTATCACTACCCCTGTCCCAGAATGGGGAGCTCAAATTCCCTCAGTTATTTAATCTTGTTTAGACTCTCTCCAAGGTAGAATGCTGACAACTATCAGAAGGCCTGCAGAACAAAACATAAACACAGGGCAAAGTGACCCAGAAATCAGAACTGGAAGAACTCCAAGAGACCTTTGTGTGCTGAGGAAGAGGAGATGATGAAGACAGAGGGTCTCATGGACCCCAGCCCCAAATCCTGGGGGGTGGAACAAGGGTGGAACTGGGGCTAGACTGAGAAATGTGTAATGATTGGAGGGATCATATTATAAAAGCCATGGAAACCAGAGCCTGGGGAGAACACACATGTCATCAGGTATTCCTGTGGGCCTTTGGCCTCATATTAAAGCACTTTACTTTTTATCTTATCCCACACTAATGTGGCTCAGAGTCCTGCATTGCTGGGGGCTCTCATGGCATCAGAGCCAAGGCAGACAGGACACAACAGAGCCAAGGACAGCACACAGACTGGGAATCTGGGGGAACTCTGAACCCTCGTGGCAGGAAAGGGAAGTGCCATGATCTAGTTAATGGACTGGAGTTGGACCAAGGGTTGGACTTGATGATCTCGGAGGTCTTTTCCAACCCAATCCAATTCTGTGATTCTATGATTCTATGAACTGGTGTGGGTGAAGTGGGAGCAGAACTAAAGGCTTTGCTGTGTCCTTCTTAAATCAGAGGCTTTCCCAACATGACACAGAGTACATTGAACACAATCTGCAGGCACTGCACAGCTCCAGAGTGCTCAGGCAGAACTGACCCAGCAGCCCATGGAGGGCCCGAGACCTCTCCACACCCAGGACAGGAGACAGATTCACCACATCTGATATTAGTGCAAACAAATGGAATTAATTCATGTCAGGCACTTCAGGCTTCAACAACTCCTGTCTTCAGGATTTTTGAGGCTCAGCTTCTCCCTGGCAGCAGAGGAGGAGTTCCCAAGCCTGGCTGACAGTGCGTCACTCATCACTACAGCTGGTTAATGGGAACACAAATCCTTCTGCTGATGGACCCAAGATGAAATTAGAGCTCAGAGCAGTGAGGGGGAACTCCTCTGCCTTGGAGGTCAAAAATGAAAGGAAGCCACCCAAAAACACTCAGAAGATCTGCTGGGGTGAGTGGGAACACATGTGGCTGTTCAGACACTTGGACTCTGCCTTTAGATTCCAGTAGACAGAACACAACAAATTCATGTCCAAGGCTTTAGAGTCTCTCACTCTTGGCTCAGCACTGAGGGATGTGTGGGATCAGGCAGACCTGGCACAGGGATAACACTTTCACTCATGGAAGTGTCCCAGGCCAGGCAGGACAAGGCTTGGAGCACCCTGGTCTGGTGGGAGGTGTCCCTGCCCATGGCAGGGGTGGCACTGGATGAGATTTAAGGTCCCTTCCATGCCAAACCAGCCTGGAATTCCATGAATGCATTTCACATCTACACCAAACTGTGCAGGGCTACTCACTTGGCAATCTTCTCCTTCAAAGCCTTCCAGTCCCAAAGGTCAGAGGGGGTGACGTTCCACATGTCAAACTGAAGGATCTGAAGAATACAGTTTTGTACAAATTAGACAGGGCACTCATTTCTCCATATTTTATAAATCCCATTGGAAATGGACCTGTTATTCCCATTAACTCTTCTGTACAACTCAGCCTCAGCAAAGCTCCTGTATCATGACCTTACACTGCTCTGACTGTGCTCCAGAGCACAGCCACCACAGGCTGAGTCTTGCTTTTCTTTTCAAACCACAGAAACATGGAATATCCTGAGCTGGGAGGGACCCACAGGGACCAGCCAGTGCCACCCTGGCCCTGCCCAGCACACCCCAACAGTCCTCCCTGGCCCTGCCCAGCACACCCCAACACTCCCCCCTGTCCCCTTGCCCAAAGGTCCTGCGGCTCTGGCAGCCTCAGGGCTGTGCCCACTGCCCTGGGGAGCCTGGGCAGTGCCCACCACCCTCTGGGGGAAGAGCCTTTGGCTGAGATCCCACCTGCCCCTGCCCTGGCACAGCTCCAGCCGTGCCCTGGGCCTGGCCCTGCTCTCAGGGCTCAGAGATGGAGCTGCTCCTCGGGAGGAGCTGCAGCCCCTGCTGAGCTCTGCCCTCAGTGCCCTCTGCTCCAGCTGGACAAGCCCAGTGCCCTCAGCTTGGCCCTTCCCCATCCCTGTGTCCCTCCTCTGGACACTGTGGAAGAGCTTTAGATCTTTCTTACACTGCGGTGCCCAAAGCTGCCCCAGCACTCACAGTGAGGCCACACAGAGCAGAGCAGAGCAGAGCAGCGCAGGACCATCCCCTCTCTCCATGCTGGGCCTGATGCTCCACAGGCCACAGGTGTCCCTCCTGGCTGCCAGGGCACAGTGACTCAGATCCATCCCCCAGACCTCCCAGGTTCCTCCCCTGCTCTGCCCCAGCCCACGCTGAGCCCTGCAGGTGTCCCTGCACTTACTCACCCCCCTGCTGACGGGCGAGCCCTGGTAGGTGTGGTAGGGGCCGTGCTCCTGGGCCAGCTCACAGCTGGCCTCCAGTGCCCCGTAGTAGATGGTCTCAAAGATTTGCTGGTTCAGCTGCTGGGCCTCGGCGCTCTCGAATGGGAACCGCATCAGGATGAAGGCGTCGGCCAGGCCCTGAACGCCGATACCGATGGGCCGGTGCCGCCGGTTGGAGCGCTCGGCCTGGCCAGGACAGAGGGACAGTCACCCTGAGCACGGCCAGGGGGCACAGCGGGATGGACAGGGGGCACAGCAGGATGCACAGCACAGGGGGCACAGCAGGATGGACAGGGGGCACAGCAGGATGGACAGCACAGGGGGCACAGCAGGATGCAAAGGCGGGCTCAGGAGGATGCACAGGGGGCACAGCTAGATGGACAGCACAGGGGGCACAGCAGGATGCACAGGAGTGCACAGCAGGATGCACAGGGCCCTTGGAGCACAGCAGGATGGACAGGGGACACAGCTGGATGGACAGGGGGGCATAGCAGGATGCACTATGAGGTCTATAAAGCCCCTTGGTGACTCCTTATGTCCCAAACTGCTCTGGGTTTAAGCTCAAGCTGCACTATGAGGTCTATAAAGCCCCCTGGTGACTCCCTGTGTCCCAGACTGCCCTGGCATTGCCCCAGCCCGGGCTCTGGGCAGGATTGGGCCCTGTCCAGCCCACCCTCACCTCTGGCACAGGGTAGTAGTTGATGTCGATGATCTTGTTGAGGTTGCGCACAATGACCTTGGTGACCTGGGCCAGCTTGTGGAAGTCGTAGGTGTGCTCGGGGGTCACGTACATGTTGAGGGCGATGGAGGCCAAGTTACACACGGCCACCTGCAGGGACAGCACAGGCACTCGGCATGGCACCACCACCCTGTGCCAGGGCCACACAGCTCAGCCCCAGAGCAGCCTCAGGGGCCACACTGCAGGTAAACAACCACTGGGAAACCTCCAGGGCTGGGAAAAGGCACCCTGGTCCCTGTGGAGTCTCTGGGGTGGTGTGAAAGGTAATGGCAGCTCAAAGTTTAGGAGAAATTGGTGACACCTGAAAATTCTGCCCTGGTCAATCCTACTGCCTGCAAACTATCTTTATACACCCTTACAGAATCCCAGGAGGGTTTGGGTTGGGAGGGACCCCAAAGGCCCCCCCAGTGCCACCCCTGCCATGGGCAGGGACACCTCCCACCAGCCCAGGCTGCTCCAAGCCCTGTCCAACCTGGCCTGGGACACTCCCAGGGATGGGGCAGCCACAGCTGCTCTGCCCACCCTGTGCCAGGGCCTGCCCACCCTCCCAGACACCAATTCCTTCCCAATATCCCATCTATCCCTGCCCTCTGGCAGTGGGAAGCCATTCCCCTTGTCCTGTCCCTCCATCCCTTGTCCCCATTCCCTCCCCAGCTCTCCTGGAGCCCCTCTGGGCACTGGAAGAGGTCCACATAAACAAAGTCCAACTCCTCCTTGTGTTCTCAGAACTGCAGCTGATCCCAGTGAGATCCAGACACACCAGCACATTTTCTTGGTCACTTTTTTAACACCAGCTTTACTTCCAGCCCTGGGAGAACTGAAAGAAGTCAGTTAAGGTTTCCTGTGCAGTGCAGGCACGAGGGATGGCTCCCCCTCTTCCAGACCCTCAGGATCTGATGAATATGCAAAGGAGTGTGAGTTAAAGAGCCAACAGCAGCACAGGCAACAGAAACTGGTCCTTTCAGCAGCCTCAGAGCTTGGCTGCTCTGGAACTCACTGTCCTGTACTAGCCCTGTCCCATTTCTGTGTCCTGTATTAGCCCTGACCCCTCTCTGTGTTCTGTATTAGCCCTGCCCCATCTCTGTGTCCTGTATTAGCCCTGCCCCCTCTCTGTGTCCTGTATTAGCCCTGACTCATCTCTGTGTCCTTCTTCCCCTCTGTCAGCAGTGTGGCAGGCCAGACACAGCACACCCATGGGGCTGAGATCAGAGGGGCATACAGGGAATTCAGGGAATTGTCACTGGGATCAGAGGCAGGGTTTTACTAGAGCAGGAGTTGAAGAGCCACTTACACCAGCACCCAGCAAGACAAAGAGCTCCCTCAGCTCTCAGAACTTCCCTTTCATGGGTGCCTTGTGTTACCCCAAACCCTCCATAGGAGTGGGAAGGGAGAGGGGCCCACACAGTCAGTGGAGGGACTGAGGACTGGAGTCAGAAGTTTCTCAGCAGCCTGTTCCCTTCCCCAGGCCACAGCTGGACAACATTCCCAAGGGCTCCGCAGGAGTCCCCGCTCCCCACCCACCTCGTCGTTGCTGGTGTACTCCACGATCTCGGTGCACAGGTTGCTGCACTTGATGGTGCCCAGGTTCTGCTGGTTGCTCTTCCTGTTGCAGGAGTCCTTGTAGAGCATGTAGGGAGTGCCAGTCTCGGTCTGGGACTCAATGATGGCGTACCAGAGTTGCTGTGCTTTCACCACCCTGCGCACGCGGCCCTGCTGCTCGTAGCTGCAACAGGAGAGCCGTGAGCACGGGCCGAGGGGCAGCACAGAGACCCCCAACACAGCTGGGGCAGGACAGAGCCCCCCAACACACCCCGGGCAGGGACAGAGCCCCCTTGAACACATCCTGGGCAGGGACAGAGCCCCCCTGAACACACCCTGGGCAGGGGAGAGCACCCCAACACACCCCAGGCAGGACAGAGCCCCTCAACACACCCTGGGCAGCCAGGACCCCTTCTCTGTGAGCTCTGAGCTCAGGCCAGGCCCCTGAAGGGCAGGACACAGCCCCTGAACACACCCTGGGCAGCCAGGACCCCCCTGAACACACCCTGGGCAGCCAGGACCCCCTCTCTGTGAGCTCTGAGGGAGCCGTCACAGCACGGCATCAACACTGTCCTTGTTTAAAGGAAGCAAATCTTTCACCACAACATCCACACAAACAAAGCCATGGCGTGTTTTAGGTGGGGATCACTTCAGGATCCCCCTCTAAAAAGTTACACAATCATTCCCACACAGTCCTACCTCGAGCAGGTCCCAGTGTGAAGGACACAGCCCCCACCCTCACACTTTTATCCATCTCATCCTGAACCCCCTGCCCACAATCCTGTGCCTCCCCCTGGATCCCAGGGACAGGGGCAGCTCCAGGAGAGGATGCACAACTTAGAGGTCTATTCACTCTTCTTACCTCTCATACAGTTTCTCAAATTCCTCTCCCCAGACATCATCCAGGCCAGGACACTCATTTGGGCACATCAAGGACCAGTCCTTTAAGAAGGAAAAAAATATCCAGAGGAATATTTCAGAGGGAATCTTTAGGCACCCTGTTAATTAAAGCTGTGGCTGTCCCATCCCTGGGAGTGTCCCAGGCCAGGTTGGACAGGGCTTGGAGCAGCCTGGGCTGGTGGGAGGTGTCCCTGCCATGGCAGGGGTGGCACTGGGGGGGCTGTGGGGTCCCTCCCAACTCCAATCAGTCTGGGATTCTGTGTGAGATACAAGCAGGCACAGAAGAACAATTTACTGAGAAAATTTTGATGCTGTAAGGAAATTCTGGAGTATAAATTTAGCCTAACAGTCTGAGTACATAAATCAGGGGCTGCAAGATTAAGCCCTGAAGCAAAGTGTCCCACTGGACTTGTCCAGCTTCCCTCTACCTGCCCAGCCAAGTTCTCAAATGAGGGGCAGCACCCTTTCAGGAAATTCCTAGAAGGAACAGGACCAAGGCAGCTCTGCAGCCCTTCCTGAGCTCTGCCTGCCTCCTGTCCCTCTACTCTCAGACCTGTTCTGTGCCAATCAGGCTTCTCACCTGGTTGGTTTCAACCCGTTTCATGAAGAGATCAGGGATCCAGAGGGCAAAGAAAAGGTCTCTGGCTCTCTGCTCTTCCTTCCCTGTGTTCTTCTTCAGGTCCAGAAACTCAAAGATGTCCAGGTGCCACGGCTCCAGGTAGATGGCAAAAGCCCCAGGTCTCTGGTACATGAAAACAGTCAAGATCAGAACAAACTGTGCTTGGAGAAAAAACCTCGTGCTCTGCTCCTGAGTGCACAACACCCCAAACCAACCGGGAACTGAAGGGCAACACCAGAGTAAAAACACAAGTTATGTGTCACCCACAGCAACTCCATCAGCTCCCTGATGCTGCTGGGACAGCCCTTCCCAGCTGTGACCCTCCCCCTGACCCAGGGCTCCCTCTCTAATGAAGGCCAGTACCTTGTTTCCACCTTGGTCCACGTAACGGGCAGTGTTGTTGTAGACCCTCAGCATCGGCACCAGCCCGTTGGAGTTGCCATTTGTCTGCAGAGGAAAAGCATCAGTGCTGCAAAGCAACTCCCTGCAGGGACAAGCCTCCTTTTCCTGGGTGTCCTTCAGTCTGCACAGCTCTTACACAACTCCAAAGATTTGCAGTCCCTTCCCTACACCTTTTTTTTAAATAGAGAAAAATGTATATAACAGCGACAGGTGCCAGAGTTAATGAAATGTCCCTCCTAAACTCCTTCCTCCATTATGTCACCTAAAGGCTTGCAGGGGACACACATACTGTGACAAAACCCCCAAACACACCCCCACAGGTGTGGGGCAGTTGGAGACCCAGGAAGGCAGAGGGAAAATCCACCAGGGTAAGTTCCAGCCAGGTGGGGGTTGGTCTCTTCTCCCAGGCACTCAGCAATAGGACAAGGGGGCACGGGGGGCTCAAGCTCTGCCAGGGCAAATTGAAGNGGTGGATTCCCCATCCCTGGAGTTGCTTAAGGTGACACTGGATGTGGCACTGAGTGAGAATCCACCACATCTTGATCCAACCCCACTGTGATCACCAGCCCAGGGCACAGAGTGCCCTGGGCTGGTGATCACAGTGGGGTTGGATCAAGATGTGGTGGATTCTCACTCAGTGCCACATCCAGTGTCACCTTAAGCAACTCCAGGGATGGGGAATCCACCCCCTCTCTGGGCAGCCCATTCCAGTGCCTGACCACTCTCTCTGTAAAGAATTCCTTCCCGATATCCAACCCAAACCTCCCCTGGCAGAGCTCAAGCTGTGCCTTCTTCTCCTGCTGGTTGCCTGGGAGGTGAGCAGTGACGTGGCACCCAAATGAAGCCAGTTCTGGGGGGCAGCAGCCCCTGTGCCAGCCCTGCACTCACCCCAGCAATGTAGCTGCCTGTGGCTCGGATGCAGCTGACGGCCAGGCCGATGCCCCCCGCGGATTTGGAGATGAGGGCACACTGCTTGAGGGTGTCGTAGATGCCCTCGATGCTGTCGTCCTTCATGCACAGCAGGAAGCAGCTGGGGGAGCAAAGGGAGAAAGGCAAAGGAAATTCACCAGGCTGCAAAAACACAGGGGTAAACATGGAGCCTTCCCCACGCTCCACAGAGGAAACCCAGAGGGGTGAAGGGGAGTAAAGGACAGTCTCAGACAACACCACGAGCAACACTTGGACTGCTGAGACCTCTGTTAACCAACAGTTTTAATGGCAGAATCATGGAATACCCTTGAGCTGGGAGGGACCCACAGGGACCATCCAGTTCAACTCCTGGCCCAGCCCAGGGCTCCCCAACAGTCCCCCTTGGCCCTGCCCAGTACACCCCAACAATCCCCCCCTGGCCCTGCCCAGCACACCCCAACACTCCCCCCTGGCCCTGCCCAGCACACCCCAACAGTCCCCTCTGGCCCCTTGCCCAAAGGTCCTGCAGCTCTGACAGCCTTGGGGCCGTGCCCACTGCCCTGGGGAGCCTGGGCAGTGCCCACCACCCTCTGGGGGAAGAGCCTTTCTCTCATTCAGTGATATAAACCTTTATAAAACATGAACCTTTTCCCACTCCATATGATATCAGAATGCTATTAGTTATGCTTGCTGCCTTTAGCATGCTGTCTAAACCAACTCCCAGGATTCATCCTGCAATCTGCAGGAGACTGTGCCCAGCAGGAACTTTTCAATACAGCACAGCAACACAAGGCTTTCCATGAGGTGCAGAGTTCACAGAAACTCATGTATTTTCCCCCAAACACAGGTCAGGTTTGACAGCAGCTGCTCAAACCTCCACAGAACACTGAGAGAAAGGCAGCTGGTGATTTCAGGGCTGTGAAAGCATTTCCCCGTGTCTTGAGTTGAGCTGGCAGAATGCCAACTGCCCAAGAACAGGGAAAAAATGTTCCTCACCCCCCCAGCCAGCCAAGAGAAAAAGGAGAGGGAAAAAACCTCCAAACTAGATTTATGCTCACCAGTGTTATGGGTTTAGCTGAGTGGGCCTAAACTTAGGCTTTAAAGTTCAGACTAGGCCTGGGATTGTCAGCTGACTTGAGCTGGGGTTGGCTAGCTGACAGCTGACTTCTTCTAGCCAATAATATTGCATTCCATACCATATTACAACATCATCTCAGAAGGGGTAAAATCCAGTGTGTGGGTGTCTCTTGGTCAGTTCCATCATGGCTGAACTAGGAGGAGAACATCCTGCAGCTCTTCTGCTGTGCTGGGCCCTGCTCTGGCTGCTGCTACTTGCATTTTGTTTGAGTTTCAGGGAAGTAGAAACATGTTGTTGTTACTCTTTCTGTTTCTTGCAGAGTGTCTTTTAGAGTGCTTGTAGATCTAGAGTAATAGACTTTGCATTAACTGGGGGTGGGAGGTGATTTCTTGTTATATATTTATGTAACTTGTGTAAGTGTGTGTTATATTGTAGTTTTCTCTTAATTTTCTCTTTTCTGTATAAATACATATAGTTAGTTTCAGCATAAACTTAGTTTGAAGGTTTTTTTCCCTCTCCTTCTTCTTTTTCTCTTGGCTGGTTAGGGCGGGAGGAACAGAAAAAACTTCTTTGCAGAGAGAGTGCTCAGGCATTGGAATGGGCTGCCCAGAGAGGGGGTGGATTCCCCATGCCTGGAGGTTTTTCAGCTGAGCTTGGCCGTGGCACTGAGTGCCATGATCTGGTGACGGGACTGGAGTTGGCCCAAGGGTTGGACTTGATGATCTCGGAGGGCTTTTCCAACCCAATCCATTCTGTGATTCTGTGATTCCTGGGCTGCTAAAACATAAATAAACTGGAATTGTCTGCCCAAACAGTGGAATAAAGAGCCTCTTTTTGGAAGAGTTTCTATTAGGAAGCCAAAACACCAAGGGAAGCCAAAACACCAAGGGAAGCCAAACTTTCTGCCTTAGGGTAAGGGAAGGACTACTGAGTGAGACTCACACTGGGTCAGCAGAAGCAGCATAGAATCATAGAATCAGTTGAGTTGGAAGAGACCTCTGAGATCATCAAATCCAACC
>VWZD01008413.1:449977-546279 GCA_013396695.1 Sakesphorus luctuosus | reverse complement strand
TAACAGTTAACAGGAGTATGTTTTCCGAGTGTTTTCATAATCCATATAATTATGCAAAATGGGAGTGGAGTGTTTGTTGCAAACTTTACTTACAGTCTACTTTTATTCATATGCACGATATGTCCTAGATTTTGATGAGCGTTAATTAAGCAGAACATTGAAATATTGCAGTAAGCTTTTTAAAAACAATTTCATGAACCAATGCTGCTTTTGAGAAGGCTTTTTCCATTCCATAGTTCCAGGAACACAAAATGCAAACTTGTCCTTTGGTAAAAAGGCAGATCTTTGACCTTTTGGAACTGGAAAATAGTAGTGGAATGAAGAAAATGCCTGGTTTTGCTAAAGTTAGTGTGTCATTCCCATTTAGTACAAAAGAACACGAAAAGTTACTATGCATAGGTTCATCAGTGAATTCATTGTCTGGGGAATATTTTTTCCTCTGTGTTAAAGAAGAAACTAAACACGTGGAGAGAGAAAGAAAAAGCTATGACTGGTATTATTTAGATATTTCAATAATGCTCAAGATTTTAGTGAATTTTAGTACTCTGAAAATTTTCAACAACCTGCTATTCTGTTGTTAATATCATGAAGAACAGGGAAAGATGTAGCATTAGATGCTATATTTCTTGGGGAACCCATTTGGAATAATTTTTTTGTCCACAAAAAAACCACTACAAGAATTTCCTTTCCTCACAGAGACTGTTAAGCTCAAAATGAGCATTGCTATGGTGATAACATATTGACTTTTTCTCAGAGAGCAAAGAAATGGAATCCTTCCTATGTCTGAAAAAGCCACATTTTTTATTTCTTACCTGTGACCAGTGCCTTCAATTCCTGCCAGGAAAGGCTTCCAGAAATATTTATAATTATATTTTTGTTTTCAATACAGCAAAAGTCACATTACAATCAAAGAAAACAGTATTACTAACAATTTTAAATATTAATACCAAGAATAGCTGTGAATAATGAAGCAGTAGAAAACACTGCATAATTTTTCAGGTTCCACTGTGAATCATTACTTAGAAATAATGATAAGAAAAAACCCCACAAACCCAGAGAATAAATCAGTTTTTGATAAAAATAGTTAATTTTGAGCTCAGGACAAAATTATTTTAAAAAAGACAAGTGTAGCAGGGCAGAGGCATCCATTGTATAAATGGGAACTCAGATGCCCTTGGCTTTCCTCATCAGATAGGTTTCCATCCTGTTTCAAAGTAATGAGAAAACACCGTGATACAGAGAGGACTAGGTAATGTGTGTGTATGCCACAAAGGTTCTTGGAAGGTATGTAGCAATAGTTTGGGGGGGATTTTATTATTTCTTAGTTTTGCCAAATCCAGAGAGACATTTTGTGCCATACAAGAGAGGAGATACGCAAATTTTCAGGTCAGTGGCTATAGAGATGGGCATTTCTGCTCCTGAATCTTCCGACAGTAAGCCTATGGTTGAAAAATTATTTACTGTAAACGAAGAATGCCCTGGGAAAAAAAGGCAATTTTTTTGAAAGTTTAAAAATTTTAATTTTTTAAAATTGCCTCAGAAACTGCTCTCTTTGTAGTTTACGTATTCTAGTCTTTTGCTATGTGTAAATGAAAGCATTTGCCAATTTTATTTTGAATAGTGAAAGACTAACTTCTAGTAAATTATACTAGAAGTTTTTTGAGGTTGTCAAAGACAATAGTGTGTCATTGGAAAGACTCTTTAGAATTAAAGTTGGCCATTTTTCAAAGCATTCTAAATATTTAGACCATTTTGGAAATTCTAGATGGGCTTTTATACGATTAAGGAGGTGTCACGTGAAAGGGAGGAGGGAGACAGAAACGCAAAGATTTCTAGTCTTAACTGTATTAATATAAAGTTAATAGCTATAAGCCCCCTCTGGATAATCAAAGCTTTATGAACCCAGCACTGTCTGTTGACTAACGGAGAGCACACAGACTGCAAAGATTTTTGACTCCCTATGAGGACCTCACTTAAGCCAGGGAGAAATTATTAGGAATAAGCGCCTCCAGAAAAATTAGAGCTTTATGAACCCAGCACTGCCTGCTGAACTGCTGGACAGAACACAGGCTGGATGGTTTTCTAACCTCTGATATGAGGACCACACTTAATAGCTAGAAAAGAACTTTCCTCACAACAGCTCCCGAAATAACATTTATTAATACAAATATGTGAGAGTTATTGTGGGCTTCACTTTGACGGTGATAACACTTAGCTGCAAGATTGTATTTAATTGATAATAAAAGACCCCAAAAGAAACCAGCACAAAACACATTTTACAAACACACTAAACTCAAGTTACAATACAGCAATGTATCCCATTTTCACAACAGACAGAAACTAGCAACAAAGAACTACCAAGAATACAGCCACCTAAAACACTTATCTAGACACTCTCTCAATAACATAGGACAATAAAATATCTTGCACACCACTCTCTCTGTAACACAAAACAAAAAGAAAGAACAGAACTGCTTTTTATCAAAACACATGTAAAAGAAACTGCACATTGAAAGTAAAGCAAGTTACTGTAGTTGCAAAACAGAGCTGGTCTTATAAAGTAAGAATGGCAAAAAGTAATAACCAATACAAAGTAGCAAAGTGTGAAGCAAGTTACTGTTATTAGTATTAAGGTAGCAAAACACATTTAGTAAAGGACATGCTTATAAAGTAAGAATCAAAGTAGCTGTTAGCATAAAATATAAGATAAAATGAAAGCTTTGTAAGAAAGTAAAGTACAGAAAAATAGAAAGCACGTGGTCTTCTTACCCCTACATTGTTCCAGCAGGTAGGAGGAGGCAGGACGAAGCTGCCAGTAGCTACCTCAACAGAGACAGTGGCATTTCCCCCTTTCTGCTGGAGTTTAAACTCTGCACTTTTTATACCTTTTTTTTCCTTCATGTGGTTTTATGTCACTATATCAATCTTTTGGTGGGGTGATGCAGAGGCCTGAGGGTGGTGGCTCCTTGAGTGGTTACTGAAGATATCTCAAAGGGAGGCCGTGTCATTTTTTTAACACTCCACCCTTTGTTAATCTCATCAGTTTGAAAGCTGGCTGATGATGCCAAACTGGATGGTGAGGTGGACTTGCCAGAAGGGAGAGCTCTCTGTTAGAGAGATGTACATAGACAAATAGGAGGAGTGGGCTGGCAAGAAGTATGAAGTCTAACAAAGACAAGTGCAAGGTCCTGTGCCTGGGATGACATAACCAAAAAGCCCGGTACAGACTAGGATTTGTGCAGCTGGGAGCAGCCTTTCTGTGAGAGATCTGGGGGTCCTCGTGGACAACAAGCTGAAAATGAGCCAAGCTGGAGCAACAAAGGCAAATCAGCTCCTGAGCTGCATCCATAAGGAAATTACTAGCAGAAATAAAGACGTGGTTGCTCACTGTACTCAGCTTGTATTAGGCCACACCAGGAGTACTGTGGCCAGCTCTGCTCCCCACCATTCAAGAACGATGTGTACAGACTGAAGAGAGTCCAAAGGAAAACTGTGAGGATGAACAAAGGGCTGAGAACCTGCCCTGGGAGGAAAGACTGGAGAAGTTAGGCCTTTTCACCCTGGAGAAGAGAAGGCATAGGAGGGACCTCATCATAGTATTCCAGTGCCTAAAGGGTGGCAACAAAGAGGCTCTGTCTTTACAGGGATCCACATGGAGAAGGCAAGTGACAGTGTGCACAAATTGCACTGAAAGAGGTTTCATCCTCATATAAGAAAAAATGTTTACAGTGAGAGCAGTCAGACACTACAACAATCTCTGCAGGGATATGACAGAGTCCTTATCATAGAAGGATTTTTGAAGATGCAATGGGTGCAGGGTGCTAGACCATCTCATTTAGGCTCCCTTTCCCATGAATGGCTGGACCAAATAACCTTTCTGTTCCCTTCCTGAAGATTATGACAGGCTGCTTGTTTAGTTGTCTTCTCTAAGTCAAATTATTTCCAGATATATTATAATTGATAGTATGTTTCTGTAAGAAATTGAAATACTGTTTTAATGAGATGGTCAGATGAATATCTTAAGTAGCCACCCACTGAGTGAAGATTAAATGTTTCTTCCTTCCTTTGTTTTGTGTTGAGCATTTAAAATTTATATTCAGTATATGGAGAGACCTTGGAGTAAGTATTTAACATTAGATGCAAAATTAACTAAAACAGTGGCTAAAACACTTTTGTGACCTCATTTGGGGAAGAAATAGAATATTTTCACCTTTTATGGTAATGCAGACATGTATAATGAGTCTAATATAAAAAGTGAATTATTTTTATTAACTCATCTGTAGTAATTTTGTGTCACAAAATTCTTTGTCAAGGACACCGAATGTTATCATTCTGATCATGATGGATGCTATAAATCATGAAATCTCATTGAGCTCAATATATTAGAAACCTGAATCTCTCCTGAGAGAAAGGCACTGTCTGGTAATATGAACTTTTCATTATGAATCAGAAATATCTTTGTTTTGTCTTATCAGACTTCAGTGCAACCTCCAAATACCTAGTGTGGGAGCTGTCAGGAGTCAAAAATGGAGCATTTGTCAACAGTGCAATGAGGCTTTTCATTTTCGAGCAGAGTGGTATGTCATAGTAGGAGCACCATGTCCTGTGCTGGTCCCTGTGTTTTTCTTAAACTTTATATGAACTGGAAATGGTTCAGAGAAAGTCAAAAGAATGATAGGAGGGTTAGAAAAGTTTAACTATGAGGAAAGGTTGAAGAGCTTACTGATACCACTGTGAGACCACTCTTTGTTATTTTTGAATATTCATGGTGATTGAAGGAGGTCTCTCATGACTGGGAAAAAGAAGATATTATATCCTTTTCAGAAAGGGCAGGAAGAATGATACAGTGAACAATAGGTCAGTCAGCCTCCTTTCAGTCTCAGAAGATTACGGACAAAGACTTCATGGAAACCATTTTCAAGCATGTGAAGGACAAGAGTATGTTTGGAAACAGACAGCATGGATTTAGCAAGGTCAAAGTATGCTTGACTGATTGCCTTCTATGATACTACTGATTCTTTGTATGGGGTGGAGGGAGTGGTGTACGTCATTTACCTTGACTCAAGCAAGGCATTTGGCATAGTGTCCCACAACAAACATGTAGCCTAGAAGAGGAGATGCAGACTGGGTGGACTACAAACTGGATGAAAAACTGGAACTCCAGGCTTAATGGGTCATGGTCAAAAAATTGAAGTCTAACAGGCAGTCATTCCTCAGTATTGTGAATTAATCCCAGAAGGCAACTCAGGCCGATGCAGCTGCTCACTTACTCCCCCTGTGCTGGGATGCCAGGGAGAATCAGAATGGTAAAAGTGAGAAAACTTGTGGATTGAGATAAAGACAGCTAAATGAGCAAAGCAAAAACTGCGCATGCAAGCAAAGCAAAACAAGGAATTCACTCACCATTTCCCACTGGCAGGCAGATGTTCAGCCATCTCCAGGAAAGCAGGGCTTCATCAGGCGTAATGGTGACTTGGGAAGACAAATGCAATTACTCCAAATGTCCCCCCTTCCTTCTCCTTCCCCCAGGTTTATATACTGAGCATGACACCATAAGGTGTGGGATGGCCATTTAGTCAGCTGGGGTCAGCTGTCCTGGCTGTGTCCTCTCCCAGCTTCTTGTGCATCCCCAGCCTCCTCACTGGTGGGGTGGGGTGAGGAGCAAAACAAACCTTGATGCTGTGTAAGCACTGCTCAGCAGTAACTGCAACATCCCTGTGTTGTCAACACTGTTCTCAGCACAAATCTGAAACATAAGCCCACACCAGCTACAACAAAGAGAATTACCCCAGCCAAAACCAGCACAATCAGGGGCCAGTATTGGGATTGATTCTACTTAATACTTTCATCAGTAACCCAGATGATGAAACCTTTAACAGTGTAAGTTTATGAATGACACCAAAATGGCAGGGGGTGGGCAGGCAGGAAGGAAGGAGGGCAATACTGATCAGTACACTGAGGAAAATTCTTGACATTTGGAGCAACCTTGACATCCTTTGGAAATGGACTGCTAGGAACTTCGTGGAGTTTAGGAAAGGCAAATGCAAAGTCCTGCATCTGAGACAGAACAAATGCACACAGCAATATGTCTGCTGAGGTAGCAGCAGTGCAGAAAAGGACCTTAGGGTGTTGTTGGACAACAAATTGAATGTGAACCATCAGATTAGAGTGTGGCCAGCAGATCAAAGCAGGACAAAGAAAGTATTTATTCCCCTTTACCCGGTGTTGTGAAGGCTACATCAGTCCAGCTTTGCATGTCCCAGTACTAAAGTTAGTCCATCAAAATGTCGTTAAGAGGATTGAGTGACTGGAGCATATAATATATGAGGCCGAGTGAACTGGATTTGCTTGATGTAGAGAAGAGAAAGTTAAAAGGGGATTACATTTCTATCTTTGGTGATCTAAAAGGGTCTTATAGAACCAGATTCTTGTAGGAGGTGAGCAACAAAAGGACAAGAGGTATTGGCCACAGATTGCCATGAGGAAAACTGTAACTGAATGTATGGAACAAAATGTCAGGGTGAAAATTTTTAAGCACTTGATTAGATGACCAAGAGATGTAAGGCAATTTCCATCCTAGGAAGTTTCCCTGAACAACCCAATATAACTTTGAGGTTTCACTCTCCTGTTAACACTTACAGAAGGACAAATTTGTTAATATGTTTTTGGTTTAAAAAATAAAATCTGATCTTCTCTAGCAGCACAAGAAAGATCTTTGAGGTTCTTTTCAGAACTTCACTTCTAAGAATCTTCTATTGCTAGCCCTTCAAAAAATAAATTGTGTTTCACAGCAGCTAGATGTTGGGTTCCTTGATAAATATTGAAATTTATGCTTGTGAATAAAGCATAAGGAGTAAGCCTTTATCTGGAGCTCTGGAGTATGCAGGCACCTAAGAAAGGGAGTCACAAAACCCAGTATGTGCATACACACTGTGAAAGGTAAACAAAACATAAACCTATACATGACAGATGTATCAGTTTTTAGGTTTAAGGAATTTATCCATTTTTTTCTGAACTTGTGATATGGTCAGTTTCTGCTCACAGCAGGGACCTATTCCAGGAGTTTTGTGCCTATGTAAAATATGTAAACATTACAAAGCACAGATAGAAACTAGGAAACTAGGCAATGAGGTTTTTTCTCTCACTGTTTTTTCTTTATTTCTTCTTCTTTTTTGTTTGTTTTGGGGTTTTTGTTTGTTTATTTTTAATCAGCTGCTCATTTGTTAGTACACTCAGCAAGGTTAGAGAAAATATTGTGAGAATTAATGCCAAGTCAGCATTTCTTATGTTCTTTGAAGATAAAAGGCAGTATAAAGCACTAATTATCAGCGCTAATTAGCATCACACCAAACATGACTCACTGACTGGTTTTTCAAGTCTTTAAAGGGTTGTCAACAATCTTCTGGAGAGTTCAAAAGCCTTTTTCTCACAGATGGAAAGTGAGAGCTGGAAAACGTTGATGTAAAGTCATTGAACTTCTCTGGGTTATCTGACTCTCACCAGAGTAAATTCAGTGTCAGTCAGGTAAATCAGAGGTTGGCCTTTAATTTGGGACCATTCTCAAAGCTATGCATGTAGTTATTAAACAAATGTAATGGGACCAGACTCATAACTCACACAATTCTATGAAATTAAATATTCTGTTTTCCAGGATCTACACCTAGTCAGTCTGCTCAGTAGGTGCAATTGACTCCCTGGCCTCTATGCTCCGCCTCTGTTACTATAAACGTATACACATGCTCAGGATATTTTCAGGTGGTAATGTTGAATCTATTCTTGTGCAAGTCCAGTCACATGAGAGAGTCCCCGCTATTTTTCAGCCTATTTTTTTATGCAGCTAAGGTAGAATACAACCTGTTGTCTATGTGTGAACTAGGTGTCTTAAATCTACTTCTAGTGTATCTAGAGCTAGATATGATTGATAGCTATCCAGATTTGGAGATACATTCAGGTGATGACATATGGATGTGCCACCTCAGAATGAGATCAATAGCTTTCTAGAGTCCATTGACCAGACCGATTATCCCTCTGGTAAAGTAATAGAAGCCCTCAAACATCTCTTAAATGTAGATCACCTACATCATAGAAACTTAGACTTGAGCAGGTTGAATACCAGCAGTGTCTATCAGGCAGCTTTATGTTAAGTTGAATCATTGGCCTAATCAATTACAATTGAACTGAGCAAGCCTAACACCCATGAGAAAAATTAATCCCTTCTCAAAATGTGAAGGACCTTAATGAAACAGAGAGTTGCTATTGATGCCTCTTCTTACGGTTTTGGCAGTGTGTGCCCTGTGATGTTTCTCTTCCAAGCACCAGAGTAGTCACTGGTGCATTTGAGAAGAAACATCTGATTGGTGTGAATACCATCCTTTCCCTGAGAGATTCAAATCTGTATCTCTAGAGAGTCAGTCTAAACAGTGGATGGACTGTTTTGAGAGCAGATGCTTTCCATTTAATTTCCCAAAGAGGTGCCAGGTATTGTAGAAAGAACTTCAAAATTTATTGCACCATAAAAAGGTAATTGAGTTTCTTCCCAGGCAAAACCATATAACCATTAGGTTGTCTTACAGGAATTGTCATTCCAATTTTAAGGAACCTGATCCCATGATTTATCACTGGGCAGGTATTTTTATCAATTAGCTATTCCCTAATCTAACATTTGATAGCCTGCCACTTCCACTGACCTATTTCAAATGACAGGAATTGCCACACCTGCGTTTTGTTCCTGCACTGAGCTATCATTGCCTTGGATACCCTCTCATGGAAAAAAGGTAGAGGAGAACTGAATTGCTGGTCGCAGTCATACTTGGGCCAAATCACCTGGCTGTTTAAGACCGTTGGTCTTTTAGGCATGCATTTAAATTCAGAACATGCAGAGTTTAAACACTTATGCAGAAACTGAAGGAAGATTATGAGAATCTCAGATTTGGATTTATACGTCCAAGTATATATGCAAGTGCTTTTTAGGCCTCTGCCCAAGATGTTATTGTAACTACTAAAAATAATTCATGATATCTGTCTGCAGGCACAGTTTTAAATTACAGCTGCTTCTCATTCATAAACTTTCATATGTGTGTGTGTTTGGGATAAATGTATTCTTCAAACCTTTATTGATTTCTGGGACAAACAGGTCTGACAGCAACAGGAGGCAGACCTGCTAACTTCTTCAAATTTCCTAGATTAAATGTGCTTTTTATAATCCCTGATCTTGTGAAAAGACCAGCAATAACCTGTTAATTATCAGTATTACCACATAAGATATAATTTAAAAATCACAGAATCATAGAATGCGTCAGGTTGGAAGAGATAAAATGGGTCATCTGGTCCAACCTCCCCGCTCAAGCTGGGTTCTTCTAGAACAGAAAATGTAGAACAAAGCATATATTTCCTTAGATATGTATTTCTTTTTTTTCCCCCAGAAAAGTAAAACATTTGGCACTGTTCCTAAATGAGAAAATGTCAAAACCAGAACTACTGTAGTAGGTGAAATTTACAAACAGCTTACAACGTCAGGAGTCTACAGGATTTGAAAGTAAATACTGCTACAGGCAAAGGCTGTGGGCAATAAACGCCTTAGCTGTTTCAAGTTAGAGGCCTTGGCTGCTTTTAGGCATCTGTGCCTATGAACTGTGTACAAGAAAGCTGGGCTAGTGATCTGGACATCATGTGCTCTGAAATTGGAACTTGGAGCTTCAGAATATATCTGGCTTCATGGAGCTTGCTACTACAGAATAGAAGGCATTTAGAAATTACAGTTCAGAAATGTAGCTCAACACTCTCCTCCTCTGAAGCTCTGGTGTCTTGCACAGGCTGCATAGAAATGTCTTCTTATGCTGTAAGTGGTGTACTGGCTTGAATTCCGTGTAAAAGATGGTGTACATATCAGTGTCTTGTGCAGGGCCAGGAATTTGTCTCAATAATCATTGTGGGTCTTCACCAACTCAGGATATTCTATAATATCTAAACTTTTTTCCCAATAATCAAGTAAAAGTCATGCTCTATTTAAAGGAGGTATAGGCTGAATTATTTTACACTGTTATCTTTTAACCCATGATTTGGAATGATATCCAAGGCCAGTTGAAACAGTAAAATTTAAGTTGGATGGATTCATCTTCATAGCTTAAATAGTGTCTTTTTGTGTGTGTTAAAATATATATATTGGTTTTGGAATGGCCACAAAAGTGAAACCAAATGCCACAGTACTGGCTCTGCACAGTTGCACAGTTTCTGTACCCTGTGCACAGACATTTGTGTTCTTGCTTACAAAATGCTGAGGGGATTCTTGGGTTTTGGGGCATTTTTGTTTGATTGGTTTTATGTTTGTTTTGTTGGGGGTTGCACTTTATGATACTATTTTATTGTAGTTTTGAGAATACATGTCATATCCAAGAGGCTAATCAAAGAAGGATGAGCGCAGAAGACATTTAATTTACACAATTTCTGATGGTCAAAGTGTTAATCCAGATTCCTGACAGGTTTTTCTGGGAAATGTCTGGATCTGCAGTCATATTCCAATTCAGAATGCTGTTGGAACTTGAACAAGAGGAAAATATCTGTAGAGAAAACTAAAAGATAAATAAACTACTTGAAAATATAAAACAAAGTGTCACAAGGAAGAGATGGGTGGAAAGATCCTCTTGTCAGTGAGGCTGCAAAAGCTTGTTATCAAGTATAACTTTTAGGGCCAAACCCAATGATGTTAAAGGATTGTTCATTAGTCACTTGTTTTGAAATAGAAAATGCTGCATAGTATGAATGGCTGCAGTCGTCAGACAGCACCTCTTAGATTATCTGGAAGTGATAACCAAAACTGGCCTTATAGCAAAACAAAGCTTCTTTAAGTCATATGGAAGTGGACTGGTAAAGAAGCAGTCAAAAAAACTAATAAGCTAAAAAACAAACTAGGTGAAATACAAAAGGTAAAATGAATTTTTGATGGAGAATGGACAACCCTTTTGCCTTTGTTGAAAAAGGTGAGATATGAAATGGGTTCAATGTTACTGCAAAGGTCTTATAGTACATATAATGTAGTGTTATAAATACAAAAATTATCGTATTTCCTTACTATACATTTCTATTTCTTCAGTTTTCTACTTAGAGAATAAATCTCCTCACCAAGAAATGCATAAAAAATGTTATATTGCAAATACATGTTTATGTAATTACATATATGCCAATAAATATCTACCACCAGAAAGGAAGGTGAGTCATTTAGATGCTAGTATTATCACTTCTGAGCAAAAGTTTTAGGCATGTATGTCTTAAAGAATCATCATCAGATTTCACTATCTTAGCTGCAACTGCTGTCTCAAATTTCATGTTCACTGACTCACTGATTCAAACCAAGAGCTCCTATTTCTGAGGAGTGACCTCAGTGTCAGGATGTGAGAAGGATGGTGGCAAAAAGTATTTCTTTCAAAGCAGCACTATTTACTTTGCAGAAAATAATTCAAGATTTATTATACTGCTGAGACAGAAATAAAAGTGATTTTGAACTTAGTAGATTGGTTAGGACCTTGTAAGGCAAAGACTAGTACTCCAGTTACTGAATTGCTTGTGGGTGCTAAATAGATATGGGCTAGTCTTCTGAGCTGGGAGATGGTGCTGCTTAAAGAAAAAGTATCATTTTATTCAGACTGAAGAGGACAGTATAGAGGGACAACCTACTATGAATTAAATTAAAGTAGTTTTGAAATTTATCATGGAGCCCTCTTAGCTGCAGTGTATTTTCCTAACATATCTTAAAGTGAACTAAATCAGGCTAGTTCCAATAATGAAAAAACTGTAATTCAAGTGTGTTTTCAGACAACCTTAAACTAACAGCTGAAGGTGGTAACTTCTTAAAGCACTGGATTTTTTTCTGTAGGACTGCATATGACAGTCAGCAAACTTTTATTGTAATATTGTCAAAGAATAGCAAATGGTTAATTGCAAAGAGTACTAACAAAGACTTATTCAAACATCTCTCCTAATCTAGAAATTGGAAAATGATCTTTTCCTTTAGTTGTACAGCTTATCTATTGGGAAAATTAAGTTTTTCATATGGAAAAATTGTCTCCAGTTTTTGCTCAGTGTAATCAATATATTCATTACAGCTGGCTTGGCTGCCTTGGCAGTACTGTGTGCTAAGATCAATATACTTTCCTAAATAAAAATATTAGCAAGTTCTGTGTCAGTATTTCATAGGTCACAAAGAAATAAATAGTGTGCATTGCAAAACAAAAGAAAGTAGAGGAAATTGTAGTTCCATAGGATAAGAAACTTCACCTTCATTATGAAATATGTTTAAAGGTATTGTATTAAACACAATGACATTAAATTTTGCGTTCTGTACACTATCAAACCATAAAATTTTGTAAAACAACATCAGTATTTAAGATTTTTAAGAGAGCAACAACAAGATACAAAAAAAGTCAAAATTCCTTCATCAATCAGAACTGATTAAGGCTGTTGGCTTAGGATTCCTATATTTCAATTAGATCAAATGATATTAAAATTAAAAATACATTGATTATAAATAAAACAGATTGCTAATTTTGGTGTTGGCTCATTTAATAGCATGAATTGTATCCCTTTTTCTCTTCCCTGCAGTTGTATTTACATTCTTTTTTTACTTTTCTTTCCTGCTTTGAGTTTTTTCCTCTCCATCACTGTTTATGACATCTCATTTTCCCATTCAGAGTATATTTTGACCGTATATGTCTTCCTGCTGACCCCTTCACTACAAACGAATTTTTGAATACCTTTCAGTGTCACTTAAAAGTTTTAATGTGAGACTGTTGCCCAGTTTTACATGTAAAGTCCTGACTTCGTTGCTACTCAGTTCAGTTCCAAACTTCTAGTGACCTTGGGATGTCCAAAGTCAGTTCCTAAAAATATAAACAACACCATAGGCAAGCTAGGACACTGGGACAGTACAGAATGAAACTTCTTTCTGAGAATGAAAATGAATAAGTCTGGTCAGGTAGCACTAGTAGGGAAAAGTGGAAGAAGAAAAGCACAAGCTCAAAAGAACAAGAAAGTGAAATACACATTTCTCTTTCAGTAGGTCAGTAGAAGGATGTATTACAAAAATAGTGCAACAAGGAAAATTAATATAGTTGTGAGAACTAGAGAACAGCAATTTCAATAAAGAAATCAAGTATTGTTCATCACTCTTTAAATTGTTTTGTTACATTTTTTAAAATTCTGTCATGGTTTAATACTAGCCAGCAACCAAGCACCACACAGCCACTTGCTCATTCCCCCAGCAGTAAGATGAGGGAGAGAATCAAAAGGATAAAAGCTAGAAAAACTGTGGGTTGAGATAAAGACAGTTTTATAGGGAAAGCAAAAGTCATGCACACAACCAAAGCGAAACAAGGAATTAATTCACTTCTTTTCATGGGCAGGCAGGTGTTCAGCCATCCCCAGGAGAGCCCAGCCCTGGTTATTTGGGAAGACAAACTCCATCAATCCAAATGTCCCACCCTTCCTCCTTCTTTCCCCACTTTATATACAGAACATGATGTCATATGGTCTGAAATATCCTTTGGTCAGTTTGAGTCACCTGTCCTGACTATGTCTCCTCCCAACCTCCCATGCAGCTCCAACTTCCCTGCCAGAATGGCAGTACAAAAATCAGAAAAGGCCTTGGCTCTGTGCAAGCACTGCCCAGCAATAACAAAAACATCTTTATATTATCAACCCTCCATTCAGCACAAATCCAAAACAAAGTCTCATACAAGTGACTGTGAAGAAAAATACCTCAATGCCAGCTGAAACCAGCACAAATTCCTAAAAAGCTACTTAGACAGTTATATATTTTATGTATTTCATACACAGCTATAAAATTAATCTGAGTCGATAAAACTACACAAAAGTTTGACCTGCTTTAGTATGCATTCATAGATTGATGAGAAACCTTACATAACTTTAATGTTATGTAAAAGCCAAAAATTTCCCCTCTTTAGTACTTATTTTTTTATGGTGTGTTTCTGTTAATTGGTGTTCTACAAGATGCTAATTCCGATTGGCATGGATGTTTTCTTATTAGTATATATTTTTTAATTTTAATGTGAAATTAGTGTTTCAGTTCTATTGCCACTGTTCTCATCATTCTTCATACTTTCTCACATTCAAAGTAAGCCTCAACAAATTTTGTGCACATGTTGATAAATACAAGTCTACAAATATTGAAATATAAGAGATGTTCCCATTTATTTTCACTTATTAACCCATGTTCTGAGTGGAACTAGTTCATAATGTTGTCATAAGTAAGTCTTAGCTATCTGTGTTCTGCAATTTCAAAGATTTGATTTATTTTAAAATTAAGATGTTATTTTCCTGCCAATTTGTAGGAAGTTGACAAATTACTGTACTTTTCTTCTTTTCATGGATAATAGAAAAATAAAGTTGTTGTGCAGAACTTAAGCAGAACTCTAAAGAGACACCCATACATTGTGGCAGACTGGATAAAATTATGAGCAATTAAAGTGCCTGAAAAACATTTATATTTAATGTTTTCAATTTTTTACTATTTTTCCCTAATTTTATTTTACTGTATATGTACCTAAGAAGTCCATTCACAGGAATGGGAGAAATTGAACTACTGGTAGTTAACATAATCCCATTTTTTTTTAATAATGCAACAGAAGACATTTGATCTTGCAATGTGTAATTATATGATAGAATGGCATCAGATCTATACTATTGTACTAGATTAGGATGAGAACATAAAGGAATAAATATATATTACTTTCAATTCTATTTTTAATTCTTCAAACAAACATGGAATAGATTGCAACCCATTTTTAGTTAGATAAAATTACATGCAAAGCAGTGAGTTTTTTTGAAAGTATTATATGTCATAGCAGCATTAAAATAAAAGATCTGCATTTTAGTTACAGATAACTAGCAAATAGCACTGTTTTCTTTATTGGTCACTTTGGGTTTGCAGCGATAATAGAAATTAACTGGTGAGAAAATCGGAGCAACAGCCCCTGAAAATTAATCAGTTTTATAGACCCTTGACTCATAGAAGTCAGAGATGGATAAAAGCTTCCATGGTGAATCGTCTAGTATAGTTTGTTCTCCATTTGAACAGGTTTTGATTATTTTATTTTGCAGCATTTTAGTGTGTTAAGTGAAGAAGTTTATAGCTGGCTCCCTTGGGAGAATATTTCATAGTCTAAGGGATTTAACTGGGCCTAATACTGCTTATTTTATTTACACATATAATATCAATGTAATTAATAGGACACGATGTATTTGCCACCGAGGAGTTTTTCATGAATTCACTGTCAGTTTCCTGTTTTCCTTATTCATGCTTGCAAACGAAGATATGCTCAGTTAGTTACCACGTAGTGGGCTTTTTCCTTAATACAAAAATTATTGAGGCAAGTTTTGAGTTTGCATAGCCTTGATGGAGTGGGGGGAAGCTTACTGTCATTTCCCAGGGCATTATATAAAAGGTGAATATACAGAAGTTAGTAGCTTTGAATTTATTCAACTCCTTTTTTTAATATCCCTAATTTTCTTTTTTGTTTAACATTTCTTAACAAGTTATCAAGAAGTATCTGACTGCTTTTCATGTCAATATTTTTCATCAATATACAATTTAGAAGCTGTGAGTGTATAGGTGTCTTATTGTGGATGTAGTCAATATAAACCCAGGCTTCTGAGAAAAGAAATCTCTCTCTTGAATATTTTTATTTTTCACACATTCATTTTTAATTTCCTATCTAGTTTTCTTTTTGTGCCCCCCCTAGAACCATTGCTGTTTTATCCCTTTGCTCTCTTCCTCAATCAAGTTTGCAGATGACAGTATATTGCAGTAGCAGAAAGACCAAAAAAATGTCATAATAAGGCTACTGATCTGCTGTTTAAGATTGATACCTATATTGATCTCAATAGCTTTGGGAACGTGTACCCAGATCACACAGTAAAAGGTGAAAACCCAAATAAAAGAATTCTGAAATAGTATAAAGTAATTTCTGAGAGTGATTTGAATTTGTGAAAATATCACAGATGATTGTGCCCATATGAGAGGTGAGCTATTTTAATAATACAGTAGGGAAAAAAGCATACTTCAAGTTTGAATTGCTACCAAAGTAAGCTAATGAAAGCAGCCAGCCAGATAAACTCTATAAAAACATGCTTCCAGTCTTATAATTGAGAAATGATAATTTGTTTAAACATGGGAGGTTTTTTCCCATGCATTTCTATTAGCATAGTATGAATGGATATAATCTGTCAGAAGTGCATCTCCAAAGGAAAATGCCATGGGCACATGTCATGCAGAAGTCTAACCATTAGTATTTATGTGGTCATCTTGAGAGCTTTTTGTGGGTTCACTAATGATATTAACCAGATAGTACTCTAAATATAGACAATTTAAAGAAACCAGACTGATGAACCTCAGCTGAAAATCTGACTGAGTATATGTTGCTTCAGTAGTTCTGAAGAAAAGTTACAAAAAATCAAGGACTAGCTTTGATCAGCTGGGGAAAAAAGTGTACAATCTTGAGGGGAAAGTTCTTCAATAAATCATGTGCTAGGAGTATTTAAAATCATAACAGAATAGGGAAGCGAGATCCCATTTGGGATGTTGAGTACATTTACGTGCATCTGATAAAATGAGGAGAATAAATGTGATTAAGAGTGGAATGGAGCAGTCAGGTGGGTAACATTTTTCAAATTAAGTAGGAAATAGTGATTTTTTCAAGGGAGAAGAGAGAAGAAAATGAGCAGGAACCACAGAAATACTGGTGGGGAAGCAGATTACTTCACTTACCCAAAGTCCTGGCCTCGATACTCTTCTTACAAGCCCAAGTCATAGGCTGTAAGGATGATACCAAGAGTGATCTTAGGCAGGTAAGTGGCAACATAACTCTTGGAGCAAAACTGAAAGCTCAGTTGGAGTTCCATTTGGTGGCCATAGCAATCAATAACAGTTCATATAGGTATAGAAAAATAAATAAAAACATAGAGCCGCAGAGTTGCAGGCAGGGTGACTTTGTTTTCTTTGCCCATGGGGAAAAATTGACCAGAGGTGGGGTTCTTTTCTTCCACTGGAGTTTTCACTCAGGTGATACCAAAGATGAAGGAACGTTCTCAGTGCTATGGAAGGGAAGAATTTTAGACTAAAGTAGCAAATGATGGCAGCATAAGTTTACAAATCAGTATTAAAGGCCCTGGATTGAAAAGAGCGAAGTTACTATGCCATAATCATGATAGAAAGAATAAAACTTTATTGTAAACATGTAAGTAGTATAGCCTAATACAGCAGATTAGATTTAGGTGATCAATACAAATTATGGTCATGATGTCTTAATTCACAATTGAAATAATGGTTTAACTTGCATTACAGGAAATAAGTTCACAGGCTTAGAATATTAATATAGGAAAGTATAGTTTGATTTTTGAATGTAGAAGAAAGCAGATATTGCCTTTCATTAAAAAAAAAAATATATTTGTGAAGGCATTCCAATGATGTCAGGGTTTAACCCCAGCTGGCAGCTATGTCCCACACAATCACTCCCTCCCTCCCTTGCCCTTGATGGGATGTTGAAAAGAATTTGAAGAGTAAAAGTCAGAAAGCTTGTTGGTCAAGAGAAAGACATTTTAGCAGGTAAAGCTAAAGCTGTATATGCAAGCAAAGCAAAACTAGGAATTATTCACCACTTCCCATCGGCAGGTAGGTGTTCAGCCATCTCCAGGAATGCAGTGCTCTGTCCTGTGTAAAGATTACTTGGGAAAATGAACACCATTGCACCAGACATATTTACAGAACGTCCTCTCCTTCCACCTTCTTTCTCTAGCTTTGTATGCTGAGTATGACACTTCATGGTGTGGGATAGCCCTTTGGTCAGCTGGGGTCAACTGTCCCAGCTGTGTCCCCTCCCAAGTCCTTGTGCACCTTCATCCTCCACATCAGTAGGGCAAGGAACAGAAAAGATCTTGACACTTTGTGAGCACTACTCAGCAATAACCAAAACACCACTGTGTTATCAACAATTTCCAGAAGAAATCCAAAACACAGCCCCATACTATTGTGAAGAAAATTAACTCTATCCCCACCAAATCCAACACACTCAGGGTCTCATGACTAAAGATCATTTACTGATGTGGTCAGGGTCTCCGGAAAAGAAACATTTTGCCTTTTTAAGGGGAACTACCAACTCAAAAAAGGATTTTTTTTATCCTTGGAAGCTGCCAGAACTTTGGTCATCAGTATGCAAAGAGCTAAAACAGATGGTTAAGGTAAGGTGATGGAAAGTAAGACTAGTTTGGACTTTGCTGTGGCCTATTGGGAAGACTTCACTGAGAAAATGAAAGTAGATAGGTAAGAGTTAACATGAAATAATGAATTTTAAAGTTCTTTGCTCTTAAGATGGAGAAAAAGACTAATATGAATTGTTTTCAGGAAGGCAGACTTCAATTAACTGAGAGAACTGATAGGTGAGAAACCATGGAAAGTGAATTTAAAGGAACAAAGACCGCAAAGTCTAATAAATTCTTAAAAGCCATTTACAGGTTGCAAGTCAGTGCAAAGAAAGGCTAGAAAGCATGCTATGCCAGGACTTTAAATGGAATATGAACTCTTCAGCAACCTCACACACCAGAAGGGATTTCTCAGAAATTATTAAGGGTGAATATAAAAGAATAGCATGAATTTGTAGAGGTGAAATCACAAAAGTATAAATGGCATACAGTTATCAGGAGGGAAAAATATTCTGTAAGCATGCTGATATTTAGAAGACTAAAGAAAAATCTCCACACAAAGGACAGGATATCCAATAGTGGAATATCCTGAGAATGCTGGAGTGTTTAATGTCTTTTTTTTCATTCTTTGGTAAAATGTTTAATTGTTTAACACAATTAAGGCATATGCAAATAAAGGTAAGAACCATTGTAATATAAGTAAAAAAAGAGGGAGGAGATTCTTGTGTCATTTTAAAATCTGCTTAGCCAAGTAAAATTCCGAGCAGGATATTCATCAAACTGAATGAAATGATCTCAGAACCATTAGCATTTGTATCTGGAATTCATGCACAATGGATGAAGTTCCAAAAGGCTATAAGAAGACAAAAATTGCACTAATCCTTGAAAACTAGGGGTAAGGAAGTAAAGCAAGAGAATATATACAATTAAACAACTGAAATTCCTGTAAAAGCAACATAACAAATAGACTCATTGAAAGCAGCAAGATGTAAAGTAACAGCCTTCATCAATTTGTCCATCACAGATCATGTCAAACCACATTATCTGTCTTTTTGACAGGGTAATGGGCTGATGGGCAAAGAAAGAGCAAATATGATTTATTTTGACTACTGAAAGGCTTCAGGCACCATTGCACATGACAGTTTCATGCAGAGACTAGGGATCAAGATAATCCCACTATAAGGCTGCACAACTAGGTGCAAAAAATAAAATTCAGGAAAATGGTTTCAATGGCTTACTGCCAAACTATAGGGATGTATCAAGAAGGGTTGCACAAAAACCTATCTAGGCTGGACACCACCTAGTTATCCCTAATGTTTTATATCAAGGATGGAGAGGGTGTTTTCTACATTTGCAAGCAATATAAATCTGGCTACAAGAACTAAGGATGGTAGAACTTGAATTCAAAGTGATATTGACTGACAGGAGTCAGTCAGACTGAAATAGTTATGTTTGAATTACATAATGAAGAGTGAAAAGTTTTACACTCAGGCAGAAAAAAATCAAGTGCAGAAATATAAGATGAAGAAGGCTGTATTAGCCTTAATTTTTCTATGATACAATTGGTTTGCTGATTAGAAAGAAAATGGAACATAAAATCATATTTTCATAGAATCACAGAATCGATTGGGTTGGAAAAGACCTCCGAGATCATCAAGTGCAACCCTTGGTCCAACTCCAGTCCATTTACTAGATCATGGCACTCAGCACTATGTCCGATCTGCATTTAAAAATTATTTCTTAATGAATTTTTAAAGCAATCATGTTAGATGGATGATACTCATGGTTGGAGAAAGGTATCTCCCTGTGCCCAGGTTTTTAGTCAGATGCATCTCCCTCTCCTTCTCCTCTCCTTTAGCAGTGGATGATCCATTTCTGGTGTTGTCACCCAATGTGTATCATAAGCTTAATTTACCTTTTCTCCAAAACTATGAAGTGAAATCTTTTAATCTTGGATGGCCCTTCTTGTAGAAGGGTAGCTTGTGCCAGAAATCCAACGCTGTGTTTGTTTCCAGCTGATAGCTATTGTGTTTGCTTGAACCTAAGGCTGCCTAACTTGTGACACTTGTGAAGTACTGCTGTGAATATTGCTACCTTCTGTCTCTAGGATAGTGGGGCCACTCCCTTGTCAAAACATGTACTGGAACAAATCCGTTTTAGCTGCTCATTTCTTTGGACATAGGAAAGGATTAGCAGTCACTTAAGCTCATGTCCAGGGCCCACCCTCCTATAAAATTCCAGATCACTGCTCTTTAGAATTTATTTGTAAGAGCAAATAAACAAACAAACAACCATATCTATATCTAAGTAATTATTAATATAATTTATAAATGTTTACAATTTCTAGACATACATGTGTTTACATTTTCATATATTTGGCATATGCAGTACTTAAAATCGAGGAATTGGGTATCTCTAAATATCTGAACTGACTGACACAGAGTTCCTCAGCAATACTTACCAAATTAATGAAATTTATAAAGATTACCTGGAAAAATGTCTAAGGTTTGATATCTATTGCACTGTGATGGCCATTCTTAAATTAGACTAGACAGAGTATTAATAAAAGCATTTTAGCAAAGCGTTGAATACATTGGTGTTAGGTCCATAACACATAAAGATGTAAGGCAAGACTCTTTAGGGAGACAGTATGAGGGAGCTATGAAGTTGCCCAGCTGTCATGAGAGGAATGAAAGTGGTTTTGCACCCTAGATAAGATTTCACAGAAGAAGACTGCCTGCCTATGACCTCAGATGAGCAGACTTATAATTAAACTCAATTTTTATCTACTTCTTGCATTGAATGCCTGGTCTTGGCTTCATTTTTTATGAATGCTGTCATGTATTTAAATGTGAGGCCTCTGCTACCATAAGCATTTTTACTACTTGAGTTGGTGTTCTAGTGAGATTTCTTCCTGGAAATTTAGATTACTCCACTTTGAGTCCCACAAGAGCCTGAGGAATGTAAAATGTTTAGTACGAGTATGATTAACTATGTATACAATGACACAAAGATGAAGGTGAGCTGTACACAAATTATTTAAATTGTTTTAAGGCATGTATGAGGTATTAGCATTTTCTTAGTTAGAACAGAGATTGTATTTACATAATTTGTCTTGATTATAAATGTTCATACAAGTCTCTGGGAAATGGTACTGAGCCCTCTCAGGAATGTTTGCACTGCCTTAGTATTGGGAGGTTTAGTAGACAGTATGGGGGTTTTCAAAGAAGTAGATATAGTCTAGACAAGGATTCAGTGAGGTGCACTGTACTTTGTTTTAGCTTTTACTGAGGCTTTTAGATTACAAATATCTCTCATAATGATCTATAAAGATTGGTTTATCCAAATAATGAACTATTTCTTAATTTCATATTCATAGCTAATCCAAACGGAGCAATACTTAATTGTGATTGTATGAAGTATATGAATTTGTAACTATGACTGAATGCCATGTGTAAAGTCTGCTTTGTCCCATTGATTTTTGTAGTGAACATGTCTCAGTTAAATTGCCAGTGGCAGATTGTTAAATGAACAAGACCTTCCTTAAATAATGATATCATTAGTGGGATCACACATCATAGTAATGTCTCAATTCTTATATTGTTTTTCCACCTAACTTCCATGTATAACTACTAATATTTTTCACATTTAATGATGAAGTTGAAACTAGTAAAATAAAACAAGACAACTGAAGCATGATCTACATACTACTTTAATTTGTAAAGTCTCTGAAGCACAAGCTTAGCATTTGACAGATCAGAAAATTTTCTGGTTTTTAGAATATTGCATATACAGAATAATGGTCTATTGGCTACTTTTTTTTTTACTGTTTGGGGTTTGTTTGTTTGTTGTCGGTTTTTGGTTTTTTTAATGTATCAGCTTTCTACCACTGCATTGACATATCTGAAGAGAAAACGTTTTTGGTTTCCTTACAAGCAAAATAGTCTAAATATAAACGTAACCATTAAATGTACAGATGTAATACTTTAAGTAATATTCAGTGCCATGGGCAATTGTGACTGTGTATTGTCCCATGACTTGCCCGGGTCCTAACAGCAACTGAATGAAATTTAGGCTCAGGAGATGATGATCCAAGCGCTCTTTAAAAATCATGCTGCCTGTAACTTACGTGATATCACCGTCTTTAAGCTCCCTATCTAATTGAAATACTAGGCTGTGAAGTGGTTAAACGCTACCTAAGTCTGTCAGAGAATCTTAAACATCCAAGCATTTTAGTCAGACTTAACCCATGCAAATTGTATTGAGCTGTGCACAAAGGTCGGTGTTATCATTCTGTGCTGGTTTAAATGTAAACCGGCAGGAGAAAACAAACGCAACACAAAAGAGCTCACAAGTCAGAGTCACAATTTAATAACAAGATCACAACAAATGCAATGGCACAAGGAGAAATTGGTCTTAACCCACAAAACCCAGAAGTACAACCCAGCACCCTGGGGCACAAACGCAAGGGTGCTTGTTAGCCCCTGTGCTGATACCCACGTGGTTCCCCCAAGTCCAAAGCAAAAGGAAGCGAAAAAACCTGCTGGTGCAGATGACAGTCGCAGTCTGGTGAAGAGTGGTAGTAGCAGTCTGGTCAAGAGTGGTGGCCTCCTCCTATCAAGGTTCTGATTCTTCTCCAGATCCAGCAAGTGGCTCCCTGAGGTCTTCAAACCCCAAGATTATGTACCCTCAGGTCCAGGTGGGGAGCACCCAGTACCTCCGCCAGGGTGCAGAGTTAAACAATGGGTGATCTGACTCTGTGAGTCATGGGGTATTTTGGAATTGTTGATGGCCCATTAGCAGACATGCCCCCTCAGGCTGGGTGTGAAGGTGCTAACAAGTCCCTGGAAGGGAGTTATCACAGCTCTTATCTCACAGGTGTCTTTCACACCCAGCTCACACCCTAAGGAGTCAGGTGTGCCCTGGGCAGCTGCTGCAAATGGTCCATTGTTAACAGTTCTTGGGAAATGAATAGAGGGTGTAGGATACACAGCTTTGGTCACCCACACACAGTGATAAACTGGTCCTACCTGCTGAACCAGGACACATTCTCAAGAAACATGATGGGCACACCAGTGTCTTTTTTTTTTCACTATAGCCTCATGACTGCAACATACGTGGAAGAAATAGGAAACCTGAGTTCCTATCTTCTGCAGCCTGAGTTGATTTATTTGCACAGATCTCCTTTCATGAAAACATCTTTACCACTATCAGTGGAGAGCTGTGCCCCATTCTCCTTGAAACCAGGGTAGGCTGCAGCCAAAAATGTGAAACAGAGATATAGAAGATGGCAACTCAGTAATCCAGAGGCTGGGGTTTTCAATTAGGATGTAGAGGCACCTATGCAGTTTTTAATGAAGCCTCTATCTAAAGGAAACTGTACTGGTTGATAAGTTCTTATGAAAAAGACAAGTTTCCTACCTAATTAGCTGCCTACTTCATAAGAAGAGTCAGATATTCTAAGTCCTTAGGAGCTATAACTTTCTAATCTACTGTGTGAGAGACATTTTTTTTTGAGCGTGTCTTTATATGAATGTCTTTTCACTCCTGTTCCAGGCTTGTTACTTGTTCAGCATGTAGGTTGCTCTCCAGTGACCTTCCCATTGGTTGGATAGCACCCATCACATCTCTGGCACCCTGACCACTTCCAGTAGATCAAGGTTCTTAATTGCTGGATGATGTCATGCCAAAGCACCTGTGATCTCAGGCACATAAGGGGGAAAAACCCTTAAAAATGGGTCTTCCACATCTTAAGCAAAGGCTCCACCTGAAAGGTTAGTAGAGAAACACACTGTTAGTAAGAAGATCTAGACTGTGAATCTCACGTAGGTGCATTGGGATTTCATGCACAAAAGAGTTTGAAACACGAGGCTTTCTTTATGACAGCTACTCACTGCTTTAAATTCAGGCAGCTGTTCTTACACTCTGTGGGAGCTCTGGACTCTGTTCTACTTAAAGGTAGCCCTTTAAAAGAAATCCTTTAAAAGAAGACAGTGAAAGCACTGAATCAGCAAGCCCACTGCACTGTCTGAAACAATTTCTACCTGGCTTTTAAAAGTCAACAATAATTTACATTAAGGCTTATCAATTGCTCAGATGGTACTATTAAAAAAATAAAGGGACAAGGAATCATAAAATATTTCATGGCATTTACCACTGAAAGTGGTTTTAGCTCTTTAGGCTTAAATTGGACTGAGCATTAGGAAAATTGTGAAAAAAAATCTATGAAGTTGAATATGTGAAATTTTTCAAGTGTATTTGTAGTAATAATAATGCAGTATGTGTGCACCATTCTTGGTGATGTATGAAAAAAAGATGTGAATAAGTTAAAGTTATTGCTTAGGAAATTAATTTGTGTCACACTATGGATATCTTGTAAATTCAACATCAAAATGAAGACATCTTTTATCTCTCTAAATTTTAATCTAGTAGTTGGATTTCAAAAATTTCACCTAGTCCCAGCATTTCTCTCAACGCAGACTTCTTTGATTGAAAGAAGTGGTTGATTGTGTTATCCATATGAGCAACAGGCTGAATAACAAAGATTAAATTGCATATGGTTGTGTTCTTGCCAATGACAACAAAAGAATAGTGGCATGTTGCCACTTTCCTTCATTAAAAGCCTGACCTTGATTCTCCCCCTTACAGTTTTGAAAGAGGAATTTTAACTTTAGTTAATACAAGGTAAATTTTTGTGGACTCATTCAATAATACCAAATAATAATGGGTAGTATAGTCTAGAAGTTGCATTATTTTCTTTCCTTCAGATTAGTGATATTTGCTGATGTTTTTTATTCAGTTTGAATGGAATCTTCTGATGATAAGAAATTGACCTGCTCAAACTAGAGTTCAGTGCAAAGAGGGTGTGATTGGATCCTGTAGTCTGATCAAAGCAGGTGGAATTTTAAAAAATTCTTTGGATACTACTGCAGGTAAAAGACTCTAGGACTGTATGTACCAAACATCTTGATACTTGCAATAATTCTCATGCAGTACTTATTGAATATTTTCCACAATTTATCAGATGGGACTCAGCAGATCAGGATGTTCTTGGCATGAAAATATTTACACATTCCCAGTGTGATATGTGCTTTGTAAAGTTTTCTAGGAGAAAGATGTCATGTTGATATCAGATTAACATCTTCTGGTGATCCAAGCATCACACCGTGAAATGACTTAATATTTCTGTTTGCTATAAATAAAGGTTTGTGTGTTTAGTTAAAAATTTTTTGTTGCATAATAAAAGAACTTTTTTCTCTCTAATTGTTTTATCTTATTATGATATTCGTGATTGATATTAGTTTGGGTGATATTTATCTAAACTGTCCTTAGAAATTAAATTTTAGAAGAATTAACTCATTTTTTCTGTTGTTTATTTATAATCATCCTAATTTGCATATGTGTATCAGTCAAGGTTAGCCAAGCTACTGCCAAATTTTCTGACTTGTTGTTCATGATTGTCTATGATGCTGGCAACTCAAATCATAAGATGTCATTTTTGTTTCCTAATTAAATGTCTCAGAAGTAACAAATAGTTGCTGCCCACAAATTAGTTTGCTCACACATGCTTTACTGCACTCGTGATTAGAGGACATGTCATACATACAAATGCCTATTTTAATAAGAGTCTTCATGAAAAGCATCATGAACATTGAACCATGAGATGAAAGCTTGAAAGAGCAAAACATCTGTTGATGAGTGCCTTTTAGGTGCTTGAAAAATATTTGACTGAGCCAAGCATGCACTGTGAGATCTAATTTGCAAGAAATGTTGTTGTAAAATGTAAATAAAGCTGCAGTTTAATAAGGAGCTTGTAAAGAGTCTGTTCTTCAGCAGTGACTCGAGTGAATAGACTAGATAAGCCTATCTTCAGTAATCTGAGCAAAGTAAAAACTTCAGTTAAATATTTATTTTTCAATGTAATTTTTTTGTGTGAGTTACTGTTTGCCTGTGAAAGCCTCAAATTATAAAATATATGTCTATCCAGCTGGATTTTTGCTCTTTCTCCACTCTTTTCTGATTAGATGAGGGAGTGGTCCTTAATATCTAACAACTTGCTGTGTTAATTTTTGTAAATAGCTCCCTTTCACCTTTTATTTATGTAACTCCTAGCTGCAAGGAGATTTTAAAGAAAACTAGAATATAATGATAAGTTAAATTGTCTCCTATAGCTTCTTGTAGTTGAATAGACAAAAGAATACAGTTACTCAATATATCTCCTCTATATATGTCTGTTTTGTTATTCCATGTACAGGGCATATTCCTGCTGGGCTGGGAACATCAACAGTTAAGTAATAACATCAATAATTCTCTTAGAATACTCATGGCATTAGCAGTGAGAAGCATCAGGTGTGGGAGGCAGCTCTCAGGTGCCTGGCTGGGGTGAGAAACTTTTGAAGTGCTGAAGTAGCAGATTTGTGGGTTCTCTCAAGAAGTTCAAACCCATATCTTCCCTCTTGGGATAAGACTGATAACACGCTTCTGCAAGAGTGATCAGACCTGTATCCCATCATAACAATCTAACCCATGACACTGGGTCAGAATTATCTTGCTGGTGAATGACTTGTGCTAGGAATCCTTAAATTAGGAGTTTTGTGCCAACATCAAAGTTTAAGAACAGAGCATGTTTCAGAATATATCTTCATAGATTCTCAAGACACCATTCCATAGCTACTTCCTCTGATTAACTAGGTAGCAAAACTTCATCAGGGTAGCTTGTACCTTCCTCTAAGAAAGAGATTAATAATGCAAAAATTGCAGAAATTACATACATAAGATGATGCATATTTATATTTTACATTTCAAATCTCTGAAAATCTGATGCCAAGTTTCAGTAGAGAAGCTGAATCATGTTATTGAAATAAGACTTGACTTATTTGCAATCTCCTGATCAAATTAAAGAAAAAAAAAGGAAACAAATAGTAACTTGCATTCATAAATGTTATTTCTGTTTTTTTATGTTTAGTGAGAATTTTGTATAAAGTGCAGCTAAAAGCTGATCTTTAATGGAAATTATTGACTTGGTCCCTACAGAGAAGAAACAGAGAAAGGCAGATCTTTTAAAGTGACAGCTGATTTCTTCAATCTGTTAATGATTCCCTTAGAGAGTTTTTGAAAGCATCCTGGAGGCAAATGAATAAAATTTGCAGCATATATAGTTTTCTGTGGGAAGGAACTATTGCTGCAAAATTCCTGATTCCAGTCAGAATGGGAAGTAAAATTTGCCAGCACTATTACTCCCTGATACCTGAGACCGCATTATGTGGACATTAGCTGAGAGAGCATGCCCACATCCCTATGTACTGAGCTTATTTGTCAGTAATTACTTCATTGCCAGTCCATTCAAATTTAGAACAAAAGTAAATAAGCAGATGTGATATCTGTGCTTTATTCAAGCTTGCAACTAGAGGCCACTCTGCTAAGCATCCTAGATGAAGCTGAGAGAACAAGTGCGAGGGTAAAAAAATGTGTAGTTCTGATATAATGAAAAAGTAAGATTCTCTTTGACATTCAAATGTATTACAAAGCATTTGTCAGATGTTTCAAAGACCCCTGCTAAATCCTAAATGATCAAAAGCTATAAGAATGCAAGGAATGAGATCTTTGGGAGGAAGGTAGGGGAAAAAAGGGCATGTCTTTGTTGAATAAATTCTGGGATACTTAACCCTGGGAAGATAAAATATGCAGACATTTTTGTTTGCTGGAAGAGCAAAAGAATTTCTAACTTGGTCAAAGAAGACATTTCTTTCAAGCAGGTTGCCTTTCCGAGCTGTCTGTTCCTACAGCAGCAGGTTTCTTGCTCACAGAGACAAAATTACAGCATTAAGCAAGAGAGAGACTCTCCAGTTTTTCAGAATCTTGGCTGAGAGGAAAGCTCAATTATCTATCCCTGCAATTGTGGAGCAGGGCACGAAATTACAGGTGCAAGAGGAGCAGAGGCTGACCACAGTGCAACTGTGGTAAAGAAAGGTAAAGCAAAGTCCACATGGTTATAGTTTTGTTGCCTTCCCTCTGGTCGACCTTCGTTGCCACAATGTGTTTGCGAGGCTTGTCTGCATGACCATGTTTATATTGCTAAATGCAGCCAACTCTCACTGAAAGCGTCTGAGGTAATGGGAAGGATGTGATGGGGCCCAATATGAGGTTCTAATGGAGTGAAATTAAGGTAGTCATGGTGATTCCTAAAAGTTAATAGAGAGAAAGAAAAGGGTTCAAAACCTACTAAGATAGCTTGGGGGATGGCTAGGCCTAATGGGGCCAAACTTGCTGCCTCATTATACTGCTTGCTATTTACGAACATGAGATTGCAATGTGCAGAACAGCACCCAGGTGTTCTTGTAAAAATATCAATTAGTCTTCTCAGCATTTCTTTCTCCTTAGAGTTTCTGTAACTATGGTGGAAGTCAGCAAAACTATAGTATAACACATTCCACTAATGTATTCCATCAAGTTTACTTTAACCTTTTAGACACAAAACAAAACTGCAAAAAGCTGAAATGAAATTCAGAAATCAATGGATATGCATATTTTCTAAGTTTAATAAATAGCTAATTGTAACATCTTGCTCTTACTCATCTTCATAAAAAGTACTGCAGTCTAAAAAGTCATCTGCCCATCCCTCAGGGAAATGAATTGTCACCTTAATCTCATCTAATTTGTCAGGATTTTCTCTTTGGATTTATTAAAAAATTTTCCAGCATTAACAAATCAATTGCACAGTAGATTTTTTTCTGGGATTTCTACATGATGTTTATGCAACAAAATCACCTGGAATTATGATAGCTTATGGGTAAGGTACACACAAAATACTTCCTTATTATTTTCAGCATCTTTTTCAAAACTCTCAATCTTTCTGTCAGTGTTCTGTAGTCTGTTCTACAGCTAAAGTTGGAGACATTTGAGTGCCCAATTTAAAATATTTTCATGCTGAGATTGACAAGACTAGTTTCACAGCTCTGCTGAAATGGTCTATATAGACCCAAAAGTCTGCTTGGGCCATGAGATTATGTGGAACTGCATAGTTGAAGTAGACATTCTTACAAAAGTGTTTTTTCGTGTACCTATATTTGGTACTGTAACAGGTCCTGCAGCTTGACCTGTCTTTCCTGGTTTTAGTGGGCCTTGATGAAATCCATGTAGTGATTCCTCCTCATTTTCAGCTAGCAACTTCAATTTAAAATTTATGTAAAAAATGGTAACTATTTTCCTATTTTAATTCAACACAGATAGTGAGTGAGAGAACTACTTTGTGCTTGTAACTGTGAGAGGACATTCATAGGATTAATCTATAAACCCACTAACGATCTATCTATAATTTTTTTCTAAAGCATAGATTATATTATTAAACAGCTTGTTTATGATTTAATTTCCAAGCTTTAACTCAGCAGATTACTGCATTTTTAAGAAGTTATCAGTAAATTTAAAATGTGTTTTAAATATGCAAGATCTGAGTTGCCCTGGGGTTTTAATATTCATATTCAGACTCAAAATGGAAATTATTTCAAATACTTAATTTAGACCTATGAATATTTTAAAAGACTAATTTAATGTGTAGGATGTAACACAGGGCCTAAAGACTGTTTGCAAATCAGTGAAGTTAAATGAGGTGGTCTCTCTATTTTCATTTGAAGTTATTTTAAAGCATAGGTAATTTCTTGGAAGTACTACGTGGAGGTTTTTAGCTTGTGTTTTGTTAATTATAGCATTTTTTTTAAGAAATACAACTTAGCTTTTATTATTTTCTTAACAGAGTAAACCAATGAATCATGGCATATGTCTACATGAAGCACTGGCATGTTATTTCAACCAAAAAGGAGCATAAAAGCACAGACAATGCACATATAAAATATAAATAATCATCCATATGAAAAAGAAATTAAATTATTATTGACATTAACACCTTAGCAAAAGACACAAGAATAGGGGAATTTATTTTAGAATTTTACTATGAAAGCCTCAATCATTCTCTCAGGTTGCCACGCATGCTGTCAATAAATTCATATTTATCTGTCAGAGACATTGTTAATATTGCAGTCCCAAGATTTTCTTTCGGAAAAGTGGTACAGAATTATGATGATTGATACACTTATTTCATGTCGTAAGAAACAAAAATCTTTAGCAAGAGTTCTGAATTGCAAATATTACAGAAACCATTACAATTACAGTTATAATAAACAATAACCCAGGCATTTGACTTTTTTATATCCACAGCTGGTAAATGCTATCAATCATGATGGCCTCCATGAAATACTGTGAATATAGGGAAGGAAATAATGATCAGCCATGTGACATCAGCTCTCTCAGCTGCTGAACAGAGAAATTGTTCTATGATATTTCTGTAAACTTGACCATGCATGTGACAGCATTGTGCTGAATACAGCTGTGGTACTGCCTGGCTTTCCTCCCTTGGTCTCCAGCAAATGCTCTCCCAGAAAATACAGAGGCATAAAATGCACCAGTGGTTGGTTATGGCACTGAAAACTCTTTTCACACACATCAACCAGAAGGATGTGCTGAGCTTGCTCGCTCAACTAGAAGGATGTACTGAGCTAACTCGCCCTACCCTAGCACCTCCTTTCTTTGGTTGTAAACCAAACCTGATCATTTGCCATTACGTTTATTTTGTTCTTAGTTGCAAAGGTCTGAAACTGTGAGAGTACTGCATTTTTAAAGTATGAAACTGGAAGTATGAATTCAAGCTGTCCTACAGCAGGCATTTCAAAATGAAGCAGCCTTCCAAAACTCTTATGTCATATCTACCAACCCAATGTGGACGTGGCGTATGTCATAAAATATTTAAAATGCCACTAGATGCTGATAGTTGGGGTTTCAATACCAAATCCTCTTTTTCTGGAGGAAAGCATGTCTTCAAAGCTGTGTTCTAAAAACTGGCATAATGCATGCTCTTGCTGCAATTGAAAAAAAAAAGAAACAAGAGATAGCTAGTAAATTTTGTCTTTTGAAATTACAATGCTAAAATATTCAGTCATTTGTTTAATTAGCATTGAGGTATAAAAAAGGAAAAACTAATACCCACAACATAAAACATGTTATTAGAAAATTATTCTGATTACTATCTCATTTCCAAATTTCAACTAACCTTTTCAAATACAAGTTTGATAGTCTCGTATCAAACTCTGATTTCCTCTGATTTTGTACTTCTACTCTAATATGAGAAAACCTGGAGTGTAGCAAAATTAATTAAATGACTTGAATATTTTCTTGGTATGAACTGGAAAGTATACTTAAGTGCACATATGTTAGGTTTATCTTTTTTACTGTAACTATTCAGATAAATACCAGGGATGCCAACAAGTAAGCCATATACAGAATAAATCTTAGTTTATGAGCAGATTTGTGTCTTTGCCTTCTTTTCATTTGCACCAAATTTTCTTATATCTCATCATATTCAGGATACCCTATTCTGAAATTACTACAATTGAAATCTTGGCATTTTTTTCTGTGATAAATATGTTTCACACCTCCACCATAAAGCAATTTCAAGGAAAAACTTCCAAAATTGTTTTAAATGCAGGTGTACTATTGCAGATATCTAAATACCTACACATATTTTTCCTTACTCCCTGGACTTTCCTCAAACAGGCTGGTTAGAAGTCTTTGTTCATTTAAGATGCATTACATCTAGCAGAATTTATTACCTTATTTATGGGACCTAAAAATGGAGTCTCTTGTCCTTTGAATTTTTACTAGCACAAGACTTTGTCGACTTCTGGTGTCCCTCTCTTATCTGTCTCTTCAAAAATGTACTTCCTTTCTTTTTAACATTTGTCACTTGCAGCATTCACATTTTTCAGCTGAAATGCTTCTTTCTTTGAATTTTGAAAAAGTTTTTTGCACCAGTCTGAAACAATACAAGATGCTATAACTGAAATGCCTGTGTTTTTCATCTGTGATTGTCTGACACAATATACCATGTATACTTGTGGCTTTTAAGTTTAAGCACCACATTTTCATCCACTGTTGAGAACTGCCCTTTCTGAGCAGCTCAGCATCTTCCTTCCATCAAAGACTGAGTAGGAACCAAAAACTAGGCATTCCTCTCAGCATCTAAATCCTTTCAGGAACTCAAATACCAAATGAGATTCTGGAGCAATTCCAACAAACATAATGAGTCAGGCTTCTCAGAAATCAGTTGAAAATATCTCTTCTTCCTGAAGGGAGCTAGAAGAGAAGAAAAATATTCTTTTTACAGTAACCTAGAAGGGCTGCTATCTATCCAACTTGTGTAATTCTGACTCAATGGTGTCTTTGAAGGAGGTAAAAACCATGAGTTTCATGGCAGTGTCTTAACAGCAGGCTCCATCCTGCCCCATGTCAAACCTGAAAGTAGTTCAAAGGTTTGGTGAGCAAGAATATGACAAAGAAAGCAACATTATAACACAGAAATGCCCAGAATAATCACTGAAGGTGCAAAATCTGACTATTGTGCTATAAGGCTGACATGATTTTACTTTTAGCAGTCAGGAAAGCATAAGTATTCCTAAGTAGTCATTTGCAGTCATGCAAAGTTCATTGAAATAAAGGACGTGAACCTATATTTTCAAGAGAACACTGCAGATTAAAAGGCCTTGAGCTTGAGCAGTGGGATTTCAGATGTGTTTTAGTTAAGTTTAGACATTTATCTGCTTAACATGCTGATTTTTTTCAATTCTATTCTGAGATATCTCCCTTTAAAGTGACAATGCAGATCATTCACAGCAGACATTTTATTACATCATGTTACATTATCACATAACTTTTAGGCCTCTAACTTCTTTCTGTGGATTAGTCTTAAAATGATCTTCTCTGACCTTTTTATGTGAATGTTTTTATGCATAATGAAAATAAGGCATAATTCTGAAAGGAACAGTATTGCTTTTTTCCATGTTTCAAGTATATTCTGTCATTGTATTTGATGATCAGTTAAAGCAACAAAATCCCAGCTGTTTCTAAAAGCATACACAAATGCTCCATTACAGGGCAACACAGCCTGTGCTGAACAGAGGTGCAATCCCACTGCTGTCAGAGATGCTGAGCTGTGGTATAAATGAAGCATCATTGAAGGATGTTAGCAACGCATTTATTCCTGCTTTGTTTTCTACTGTGAATGCATTTGTGAGGAGGGGAAACTGTACCTTATTCAGAAGAATTTTCGGTTTCTGACCTTATTGTTTATGGGCTTACTGACTTTATCATAAAGGGCTTCAGAACAGGACCAGTGTGCCCTCCACAACTCTGTCAGATGTGCCTTATGGTGATCAAGCAACAACCAATGGAGAGAACTCTAGTTCATAGAATAATAGAATGGTCTGCTTTGGAAGCGCTCTTAGGATTTAGTTCCAAGCTCCCCGCCATGGGCAGGGACACCTTTCACTAGACCAGGTTGCTCAGAGCTCCATCCAACCTGGCCTTGAACACTTCCAGAGATGGAGCATCCACAACTTCTCTAGGAACCTGTTCCGATGCCTCACCACACTCTCAGTAATTAACTTCTTCCTAATATCTAATCTAAACCTACTCTCTTCCAGTTTGAAGCCGTTCCTTCGTTGTCCTTTCACTACATGTCCCTCTTCAGCTTTCCTGCAGACTTCCTTCAGGTACTGGAAGCCACAATTAGTTCCCTCCAAAGCCTTCTGCTCTCCATGCTCTTCTCCAATTCTCCTAGCCCATCCTCATAGGAGAGACGCTCCATCCCTCTAATCATCTTGGTGACCCTCCTCTGTACTCACTCCAACAGGCCCATCTCCTTCCCGTGCTGGGGACACCAGAGCTGGATGCAGCACTCCAGGTAGAGTTTCACCAGAGCAGAGTGGAGGGGCAGAATCCCCTCCCTCAACAAACTGGCCCCTGTGCTTTTGGTGCAGCCCAGGACACAATCGGCTTTCTGAGCTGCAAGTGCATAGTGCTGGATCATGTCTAGCCTCTCATATACCAGCACTACCAAGTCCTTCTCAGCAGGGTCTGCTCTCAGTCTGTTCATCCCCCAGCCTGTATTGATACCTAGGGTTGGCATAACCCAGGAACAGCACCCTGTACTTGGTCTCATTAAAGCTCATGAGATTCCCATGGGTCCACGTCTTGAGCTTGTCCAAGTCTCTCTGAATGGCATCTCATCCTTCAGGTGTGTCAACTGCATCTCTCAGCTTGATGTCATCTGCAAATTTGCTGAGGGTGCACTCAATCCCTTTGTCTATGTCATCGATGAAGATATTAAATAACAGTGGTCCCAATATGGACCCCTGAGGGACACCACTTTTCAGTGATGTCCATCAGGACTTGGGGCTGTTGACCACTACCCTCTAGATGCAATTAGTTACCATCAGGTCTAGTTACTGCCTAGTTACTATCAAATACAGTACAGGTTGGCCATAGATTTGTAAAGTCAATTGCCTGAGCCTATATGGTGCACTAGTTAAGCCCAGAATCTTTCTTAATCCTTTGAAATTAATGTTTAATTGAAATTAATGTTTAATTTACTGTATATTTTACCTGAAATATGTTTATTGCAATACAGTAGAGACTTGCTTGAGTATCTTACAGAGTTACTAGGAACTATATCATTGTTTTAGCAAGCAATTTGGGACTTTGGAGTGTTTATGGTAAAATATCACCAGGATAATAATTTATTTTCCACTTAAATGTGTTACCTCTTTTGCAAGTCTTTGTCTGCACTGTGACCTTATAATAAGCATGGTTAAGTGCTGTCTGTCCTCAGTCTAGGCAGTTCATTGAAGAGTAAAAGCAAGTGTTTAATTTGTCCCTCACTATTTTTAATCTGCTGCACTGCTGTGTCAAATATCGTTCTTAAGTTTGATATGTCATGGTTTAACCCCAGCTGGCAACTCCACCCCACACAGCTACTCACTCACTCCCTTCTTGTGTTGGGATGGGGGACAGAATCAGAAGACAGTGAAAAAACTCATGTGTTGAGATAAAGACAGTTTAACAGGTAAAGCAAAAGCCACACATGCAAGCAAAGCAAAACAAGGAATTTATTCACCATCTCCCATGGGCAGGCAGATGTTCAGCTGTGTCTAGGAAAGCAGGGCTTCATCATGCCTGACAGTGACTTGGGGTGACAAGTCATCATTACCAATGTCCCTCCCTTCCTCCTTCTTCCCTTGGCTTATATGCAGAACATGACACCATATGGTGTGCAATATCCCTTTGGTCAGTTGGGGTCAGCTGTTCTGGCTATGTGCCCTCCCAGCTTCTTGTGCACCCCCAGCATCCTTGCTGGTGGAATGGGGTAGGGTGAGGAGCAAAAAGGCCTTGACTCTGTGTAAGCACTGCTCCGCAATAGCTAAAACATCATGTCATCTATCTCGTTTCCATCAGAAATCCAAAGTATAGCCCCATATCAGCTACTATGGAGAAAAGAAACTATCTCATTCAAAGCAAGCACAGTATGTTAAATTCAACACCCAAATCCCAATTTCACCATATTTGTTCCCTTAGGAACTATAAGTTTTTCCAGGATCTTTCTTGATGCAAAGTCAGAGTTGACAGATAATTTATTAGGGTTTTTTCCTACTTTTTTATTAAATTTGACATCCTAGATTTCTGTCTTCTAAGGCTCCATTCCCTTAAATGAGTCTTAGTGCCAAACTGGGACAATGTAATGATAAAGCCAAATCCAGGAGGTTTGTACTGGCAAGGCATTAAAAAAATCAACAACATTAAAGCTTCAAGAAATAAGATGTGAAGTATTTATTTAGACAAGCTTGCCAGATTTTGAGTTCTTACTCCTCAACCAGCTCTGTGTAGGTATAGATGGCACATGCCCAGGGGTACTGACTTTTGTAGGACCAGAGTAGGAAAATGTAGCTATAAGCCTGATGTCCAAACACTCAGTAAAGCACCTACAGTTTCTGATGGTTACATAAATATGCTGCTTCTAATAAGCTCCATATTTAAAAAAAAATAGGTTCAGAATGCTGAACATTTTCGTTTAAGCAGCAAACACTCACACAGTGATCCTTGCTACAAAGTTAGAAGTGCTTAAAATAGACCATGTTGTTTTAAGATACAATTTTGAGACACTATAAATGCAGACAAATGGATTATATTTTCCTAGAAACCATTTCAATGTTTATTTGTGCTCTGCTAAACTGCATTCTTTTCCTGGTTTTCATCAGTTTTTAGTTTCTGTTTGAAACTCAACGCCTTGGTATAATATATAACCCAACAGGTCACTGCTTCTCTTTTGCAGTAATTTTCAGTGATACATAATGTCAATTTAATTTTTTCATTAAAAATTAAAGAATTTATAACTATGACCTAGTGCAAATGCTTAAAATTTTTTTCTTTTTTTTTCTTTTGTTTTTTAGTAGAAAGGTAAAACAAGTTTAGAGACAGATCAAAAAATTATCAAAGAGAAGCTCTGGAAAGATTCAGCATTGCTGTAAAGGTAAAGATATGCATTACATATTAGGAATAATTAGGAATGATTTGGCAGAGTTTCAAGGTACAGTGAGGCCTCTGATAAATACAGGAACAGTCTCTTGTACTAGATTTTTCAAATAATGTAAATAAAAGCAACAGTAATCTTTCAGTGTTGTCCCATCCAAAAAAACCTAATAAATATGTTAAAACAACAGATTAGAGACTAAAATTACAACTCAGATAAAATTTTGTTCTTGGTTACAGCTGAGTTAATCTCGAGTAATTTATTTAACTTGCTGAAGTAATTCTAATGAAAGCAACTATAATGATGCCGTGAGTGTCCCCCCCCGCCTCCAAAGCAGGACTCCAAGCCAGGTTGATATGGGGTAAGATAAAAAGTAAAGGTCCTTTATTAACAGGTTAAGTGCCCACAGGAATACATGATGACATGCAAGATAGTTTCATCAATTTTAAAATAATGTGAGAATTCTCATGTTGCATATCAAGTATCAGTATCTCTCCCTCAGCATCACAGTGGAGGACAGAGGTGAGAAAATCTTATCTAGATAAATGGTAAAATAGGTATAATACCACATTGCAAAGTGGAAGTTCAGGGATTCAACAAATGGAACAAATTCTGTATTAGAAAGTTTTTCTGTCTTGTTTATGTTTATATATCAATAGATATTGGTATATATTCAAAAAATCATTAGAGGACTTACTGTCCCACTCCATCCCAATTATTCTGTGGAAGCTGAGGATGTTTCCGGCACAGAGCAGCCTAGGAGACACAATCAGGGAGCAGAATCTGGGCTTCATTGTGCTAAACAACCAACAGATGAATCAAGCTGACAATCGACAGGCAACTATTTGCATTTGAAAAAAAGAGTGAAATGAATTTGCTACACTGAGGTCTTAATCCTTCTGCTTCTAATCCTGCAGGTAGCTTAATTCAAGTCAATGGCATCACTTGCCTGAGTAAAACGAGCAGGATGGAGTTCTTCCTCAGTGCTGTGCATTAATTAAAATGAGGGGCAGAGAGCACTAAAGGAGACATACAATAGGTTTGCCTTCAAGTCCTTTATGTGCCTGAGAGGAAGAGGGATGCTCAGAATTGCTGTTTTTCTTTTCAAAGGGCAGATTGTGCATGTTGTTCTTTTTACATTTGTGTCTTTCATCAGGGAATGATGGAAGACACTGCATTTTCCTCTACAAGGCTTGTTCCTCTACTGTTACGCCAGAATAGTTACACCATAAATTTCTCCATTTCAGACAGCACCTTTGTTCTGAAAGTATGAACATATGACATGTGGCTGCACTACTATGCCTATATAAGTCCTCACCCACTGCCTAGGATTATTTCCTATGCAGTTTAAGTGCCCTCCTGCATACTGGTTGATTCTCTCATTGAAGAAATACTCCATTTTATATTTACACAGAGAGCTCCAACTATTGCCATGAAATCACCTCTAGCTGGGCTTATCATAGGCACCCAGAATGCCTTCTGTCAATACAATTCAGGGAGTAATCCCCATCCAACAGGGAATTCGGAGTTGCATATGTCCACCATATAATGTGGGCAATTATATGATCAGCTTTGACCTCTCTCCACTGTGATGCTTGTTAGACTTTTGCTCCCTTGTCTCCAAAGCCACCACTTCCCATTTGGCCAAGGACCAGACCTAACTCAAGCCTTTTTGGCACTGCTGACAAATTTTACAGAGAAGCAGGTTTCTAGGAAGATGATGGGATCCCAGGGGTAAGAGAGGGTGGAGGAAGATCTGTAGGGCTCTAAGGAAACTACAGAGAGAACAAGCAGATACCAAGAGAAAAGGGGTATAAGATGCTGTGAAAAGCCAGGATGCCCTCATTCCTCTGCATGGCCACTGCTCCCTTTCAGACCTTTGTCATTCCTGTGGTGGTCTGGATAACCATGTTGCATACAGCTTTTCACCCTACAGAGTTTCTCAAATTGTAGAAAAAGCAAGAGGCAAGGCTATCCTATTGAAGATGGAAAGGATATAAAGCACAGCAAAGTCAGAGTCACACCACATAACTGTAAGTATATGTTGCTTGGGAACACTGTATGGGAAGAGACACAGTTTTCCAGGGTAAAATAGCTCCATCACCAGTTCAGGAACAGAAAAAAGAGTTCATCTTGCCATAAAATAGCTGCTGGATAATATATCCTGGAAAGCAGCTCTGTGGAGAATGACCTGGGGGCCCTGGCTGACAATAAGCTGTCCATGAGCCAGTAGTGTGTCCTTGTGGCCAAGAAGACTGACGGTATCCTGGGGTACATTAGGAAAAGCCTTTCCAGCAGGTCGAGGGAGGTGATCCTGCCCCTCTGCTCAGCCCTGGCGAGGCCACATGTGGAGTAGTCTGTCTGGTTTGGGGCTCCTCAGTACAAGAAAGACAAAGAACTACCAGAGAGGATCCAGCGGAGGGCTACAAAGGTATTTAGAGGATTGGAGCACCTCTCTTATGAGGAAAGGCTGAGGGAACCAGGCCTGTTTAGCCTGGAGAAGAGATGATTGAGAGGGAATCTTATCAATGCATACAAATATCTTAAAGGTTGGGAAAAAGCTGAAGTCAGGTTCTTTTCAGGGGTGTCCAGCAACAGGACAAGGGGCGACGGGCACAAACTGAAACTTGGTAAGTTCCATCTGAATATAAGGGAAAATTTCTTTACTGTGAGGGTGACAGAGCACTGGAAGAGACTGCCCACAGAGGTTGTGGAGTCTCTTTCTCTTTAGACATTTAAAATGCTCTTGGACGTGATCTTGTGCAGCCTACTGTAAGTGAACCTGCTTTAGCAGGGGGTTTGGACCAGATGAACTCCAGAGGTCCCTTCAACCCCAGCCATTCTGTGATATAGGGTAGTCATTCCCAGACCCTACTTAAAACTAGGGAGAAAGAACTTCAAATGATAAAGAAAAAGAAATGGAAAAAGAAGGAAAAAAGTGCAAGACCTTATCTGACCCTTATTTATCTTCTCTACTCAGTCATTTTCCCCTTATTACTTTCCCCTCTTCATTTGCAAGACCAACAAAATATCTTCAAGGCAAGCTTCACACCTGCCATCACTATGACTCTCTACAAAGTGCTTTTAATTGTCAGGCTGGGCAAAGGTGGAAGAGAAAATTCAAACCATCTTTACTTGTTTCTGGGCTGTTTCATTATCACACATGTATATCATACTGTATGAGCCTACATGCAATATTTATAAATTTTCAGTGTTATAGTAACTAGATTAAAAACAATAGGTTGGCACAGTCAATGTCACTATCCAATGTGATGTCTCAGCCCTGTAATTCTAACAAAAGGCAGGCAGAGCAAGGGGTATAGTGCGTTATTTTAAGTTGTCCTCAAATAGCAGAGGAATTAAAACACAGATTTTTGTCTTGCCTTTTTTGTAGTAAACAACAGAGCAAATGTTCTTATAACCTAACTGGGAATATAAAATGGGTACAGTATCATAGCAACAGACAGAGGTTTGTGTCAATATTTGAACGATTATGAATATCCTTGTTAAGTATGTAGTATACTGCTATGTCAGAAGGAAAACCAAGTAAAATAATGCTATAAAGGTAACCAGTTGAACCTGATTATTTTAGATTCCTTAATGATGGCATTTATTTAGCACTGCAAGAGTGAATTCTTATTCCCAGGTATCTTTTTTAAGGACGTATGACAGATCAGAAGAGTCCTGATGTACTGGGAGCAAAAACTCTCAGATGTTTTTTGGAATTGCTCTTCAAAATTTTCAAATCAATATGCAAAATAACCTGTTTAAGGAATAAGTTTTCATGTTTATTGTTCAAAGAGAGTGAATTGTCAACTAGCTGTAATGGGAAAAGCTTGTTTTGTTGAAGTTTGTGACAAAACTACTTCTGTAACATTTCATCTATATTTGTCCAGAACGGGGATTCTGTGGCAGGCTGCATTTTTTAAAAATTATTTATTGCACCAGGTTGCTTAAGTCTATTTTGTCCAATTCTTAAATATCGTGTGTTGTAACCAAGCAACATTACTAACATGTTGAAAAGCACCTAACTAGGTTCTTACACCAGAGCTAAATTCACAGAAAAATGTGCTGTTACAATATTTGCCTTGCAAGGGCATCCCTCTGTAGCACCATGGGATGAGAGCACCATGCACACTAAGAGAGGTGTCTATATGCCAATGTGTTTGTGTGTGCATGTGTGTGTAGAACTAGGGCTTGGAGCATAAACCCCCCGTAAGTCAAAAAAAGAGCAGCTATAGCAGGTCAGTAAGATATACAGGAGGAAAGATATCTTAAAAAGACAGTAATGTAACACTGAGTTACACAAAGTACCCGCAATTAAACTAGGATCCAGAGTAATGAACCTAATTGGAGACCAGGCTGCATGTGAGTACAGACACTCCTTGTCACATTTGTTCATAAAAAACATTAATTAAGAAGGGAGGGTTGAGGGAATTCCCTCTTTCCAAAGCAGCCTTCTTACGGTCTAAAAATTGGAAATGATTCTGAAGAACATAGAGAATGCAGCCAAAATCACCTAACATGGCTTATTACCCTCCAACTGTGCTTTAAGAATCAGGAATAATTTTTGTGACATGCTTTTAACTTGTGGGAATCAGCAAATATTTCCCAGTGGTGAATTCTGATTGGAAAAAGGCACTTGCTCCACTGTGTCCAAGCCTCTGCTTGCTCAGCTGGAGGGACAGCCAAACAAGAGTATTATTTCTATTGCACAGGAAGTTTGGAGGAAGAAAAAGCAGCCCCATTCTTTTGCCCCAGCAACTTTATCAGTTTTTCCTAATGTTTCATGAAAACTGTTCCTCTGACCACATCAGATTAGTTAGGGCTTAATGGCACATCCATGGTTAGCCCACCAGAAGTAGTGTAGGAAGGGAATCTCTCCACTTCATCCCATTGGGGGGATGAGTGTCAGTCCTTAAGTTCCTGTCTCTCTGAGTATGTCTGTTTTGTGAAATGTGATTGCTGGCTTTGGAGATTTATTGTTGGCCTTGGGTTCAAATGGCGTGGACTAGCTGCAATCCATGCTACACAGGGTTAGCTTTCTCTGTGGCAAAACGGTTTGGACTAAATATGTCCTATGTAGAGTACAGGGAGTAGGCAGTGCTTAGGCAGTGTAGATTGCTGGGGTCCGTGGGTTAACAATAGGGCTGCAATGGTGTTTTAGTCCTTCAGTCCTTTTAAAATATAGTACTAGGGCTTCTGAAGTGCTTTGAAAATTGTGTAACTTCCCCTAACGGAGGAAACACTTTAAATAAGGCTCTAGAATGCTGATTTATCTTTTGAGCTACAATGTTTTGACCTGATTCTAAACTAAACCACTGACTTTTCTAATGATGTGGGCCGAAGTCATCTAATATGCTCCTTTTATAGAAGCTCTAACAAACACAGAAAACCTAGAAAAAAACTATAGAAAGGCTAAATAGGATATGCATGGAATGCCTTAATTTTGCTACAAGCTCGGCTAATTAACTCTAATTCCTTTAATGAAAGGGGTAATAAGTAAAGCAGTCTTCAAGCTCTTTTTTCTTATCATTTACTTGCTTCAATGCTGATATTACTCTATTGTCTTTCTCTCCTGATTTCCATTGGTGTAACAGAAGAATTAGACTCTTTCATTTTAAGGGGAATACCCTTGAAATCAGAACTCTACTGCTGCACTGAAAAGCAGTGCAGCACTGGAAAGATAACCACTTCCCTCAGCTGGTTTCTGCAGGCACTTGAAGGCATTATCCCAGTCAGAAACAGGTTGTCTGCACTGCAACTTGACTTCTTTGGGGATAATAGACATGTTCATTTTCCCCAAATACTAAAATTTCACATGTTTTAGTCAAGTTTTTTTCCTGTAACCTTCCAAATTGCTATTGTAGGGGTAAATTTCTCTTTAAATTAAAATGAGATTTTCAGAGTGCCTCTCTATCATGGAATAGGTATGGAAAATGGCCTGTAGTCCTTTGTAATTGAAAAATACATGATTTCAGCTGAAAAGATGCATTTTTCTTATCCTTGGTCTCTCCTCCCAGACACTTCAAAGTCTAAGAAATGATGCAGCAGATGCTGAGCTGAAAACTAGAAGATATATGTGATTTAAGTGTCAGCTGCCTGGTATTTACTGTTCTTTTAGTTCACTATGATAGAAGACCACAGCTGTGCAAATTAAAATAGAAATCTTAAAAAGATCATAATTTTTTATTTCTTTTTTTTTTCCCTCTAGGATTTTTTATTTTTAAAACTATATGTTTTCTGTCATTTAAAATCAATATGTATTTTATTATATTTTTTCCATGTTAGTTTTGTTGTTGCCAAGGGCAACTACAAAAGAAATAAACACAAACAGTCAGTGTGTTCTGTGCTTGTTTTCTATTTGTTACTGTGTCATAGGCAAAACATTTGAGAGGATAAACTCTTCATCATAATTTTTCACTGTTAAATTAGGTGATTATTGGTTCTGGTCATGACAGCCTCAATAGGGACAGGAAGACTTAAGGGCTGCTGGGCAACATTCTAGTTTGTCTCCAAGCTAGGAATTTTGGAATGAGGTGAGGTTTTATAGTTGATGACATCACCTGTATACCAACACAGTGATCACTTGTATTTTTTAACCATTGGCCATTAACTATTGCTCAGGAATGTTTTAAAAATAAAAATCCTGCACATCGTTAGTATGTGGTTTCTTTTGAAACTCACCCTTCCTTATAAGGAGACACATATAAAGGAGTCACAATAAATAATTTGTCTGTACTTCAGCTAAACAGGCTGTATGTTGTATATAAGGGAAGCTTCTTATATTGTTTCATACTTTGATGTTTGCATTTTCTTTTAATCTGTTCTCCTAAAATTGCAATAATCACTACTAATTTAGCTTGTGTCACAACTTGGTCCTATAGATTGAGAGAGTCCTAAGAATAATGATTTATAAAGCTGAAAATTCATGAATGTTCACAAAAAATACTTTCTAGCCATTGCACTTGTTGTTTTCCTCTTTCAGATTCTGTTTTAGGGTACAATCTAACCTGAATATAGTAAAGACAGGCTATTTTTCCCATTCAATCCACTTTTTCAAATTTTAAGCGCAAACTCCACTCTAAAAATGAACAGCCCAATAATATTTTTTGCTGATATCAGAAAAGGTGATGTCTGAAGCGGTTACAAAGATCAATGAGGATGCTTTGGAGAGAAGACTAACATAAAAATTACACACTATGGAAAGGTCCGAAGACGTTGAAGGGGGGAAGACTCAGAGTAAGGAACCAGTGACCTCTAAAACAAAAGGTTCAGCTGCAATTCTATTGAAAATACATCAAAGTCATCACGATTTTTCTGTATGCTACGAAGAAGGCTGAGGTTGCAGTCTGTTCCTTTGTAATTAAAAGTCAATCTTCGTGTACAAATAACCAAAAGTTTTAAGAAAGGTGAAATGTTTTGCATTATTTTGGTGCTCTCTTGAGGCACTCTCATCCTCCATGTGCAGCCTGATTTTTCTCTCCTTTTTTTATCCATCATCCAATACTATCATCTTTAATCCATTGGATGGATAAGAGACTATGTTGCTGTGATTGCTCATCACTTGTAGTCCAAGACAAAATAACACAGTGGAACTGGATGAGTTAAATTTAACGGGTGTGTAACTGACAGGCATGTACAGGATAAGCACTTTTTATTACGTACTTTGCAGTGCCACACAGTTCACAGCATGCTCCACAAATATTGGCAAGGAAATATGTCATGTGCCAGGGAATGAGTAATAGAGATTTGTGTGAAATATGTATGCTGGAGAATGTCTAATTATAGCTCATGGAAGACCAAACAATAACCAATAACAAAACCCAACAGAATCATTCCCTGAAATCAAAGGTGGGTTAATGATTTTTGACTTGAGATAACTGACTATATTAATAGTTACTGAAATTCCTATGTGGTCAAGAACCTATGGGTAAAGAAATGGCCTAGATCTATGGAAAAGAGGGTCTGGACATGACAAAGTGCAGGATGAAATCATCTTTACTTATGCAAAAGGCATTCCAGCTTCTTAAATATAAAACTGTGTGTTAAGCTAGGTTGGAAGCAGGAAAGGAGCAGCTTTTCCCTAACTGAAAAAAAATAAATCTGACTTGTACTTCCAACATTCAAAATAAGGCAGCAGATGGAGTTGCTAGGAGACAGAAGGCAAAGAACAAGAGCATGAATGTGCTCTAGTGTCTCTACACAATAGCAGAGTATATAAAATGAGCTGGAGCTACAGATCTCACCATCAGCTATAACTGTTACAAGTGATGAAATGCAGTCTTTGTGCTAACCAAGTCAATGATAAATCTGAACAATTTTAATAAGAGGATCTATGAGAATTACATTATGTGATATTTAATGCTGCTCTGTAGGTAATCTTTGCAACTACTGAATTACAATTTAATTCAAATGGGAAGGACCTCAGGAGGTTTAGTCCAACCTCCCGCTCAAATCATGACCAGCTCTGAGGTCACAGCAGGAAGCTCAGAGTTTTACAAAGTCATCTCTTCCAAGAATGGAGATGGGATAACCTCTCTGCACAACCTGCTCCACCACCTGACTGCACTCAAGGGAACGCAAGGTTTTCCCCATATCCTGTCTGAATCACTCTATTAATTTGTGCCTGCTGCATCTCAGGCTCACACCTCACACTGCTGTGAAACACATGGCTCCATTTCCCAGCTGCCATTCCTGCAGACACCAGGGACTGCTGTCAGGTCACTCCAGAGCCATCTCTTCTGCAGGCTGAACAAGCCCCAGTTTCACAGTCTCTCTTCATGGACAAGTGCTTCAGCCACAACCATCCTGGTGGTCCCTGCTGAACTCATCCCAGTTTATTGATGCCTTCTGTACTGAAGGCCCAAACCTGGACACAGTATTATTCCTGTGGCCTAACAAATGCTGGATGTCCTAGTAATATGGTTCCAGATGATGTCAGCCATCTTTGACATTTTTTGCCAAAGTATACTGATGGCTCATGTATGGCTCATACCTAATTTTGAACCCACCAATACAGAAGTTCATCAGTAGCTTCCTGCTACTCCAGGGCTTTTGCTTTTCATTACACTTTAGTAAACAATATAAGAGAAAGGAGATGGTGTAAGGTGGAAAGAATAATAGGGTCATGTGCAGTAGTGATTAAATGTGAAGTGAAGGTAAAGCCGGGCTGGAAAGTTGTCTTGATAAAGTTGAAATGGATAAAGACTGAAAGTAGTTTCAGTACACTTTGATCATAGCACACTTAAAAAGATTTCATAATAAAATAATTTTCTTGTAGGACAATCTTTGGTAATTTGGCCACCACTGGGTAAGAAACCATCATGGATGGGCTTTATAAAATAGGTTAGAGAACAAGTTTAAAATATAAAGTTTAGAATATTTACCGAATGCTTAAATTCTTCATCTGTTTCTTAATGATAATTCTAATGAGTAGAAAAAAAAAAGAAAAAAATTGTAACAGGTTATAGCAGAATACTTATGTCTAATAATATAAGAAGAAAATAGTTTATAAATTATAATATTATGTCCTAGTTCAGCAGGTGGGACCAGTTGTCACTGTGTGGGGGTTATCAAAGCTATGTATTCTACCCCCTCTATTCATTCCCAAGGTCAATGGCCCATTTGCAGCAGCTTCCCAGGGAGTCGTTAGCACCTCCACTCCCAGCCTGAGGGGGCGTAGGTGCTAATGGGCCATCAACAGTCCAAAAATAGCCCATGACTCACAGAGTTAATCACCCATTGTGTGAGTCCCCGCCCCGGGGGAGGGACTGGATGCTCCCTGAGGGTACAAAAGGGGTAGGTAAGAGGACCACGGGAACCTTTTCGTTGGACCCAGAGGAGCAGCAGGACCTCGACAGGAGGAGACCACCACTCTGGACCAGCCATCACCTGCACCAACGGGTTTGTCACTTCCTTTTGTTTTGGACTTGGGGAAGCCACACGGGGCTCAGCACAAGGCTAACAAACCCCTTTGGGTTTGTACCCCAGGGCACTGGGTTACACAGCTGGGTTCTGGGAGTTGGAAGCAATTTCCCTTTTGTGTCAGTGTATTTACCATAGTATTATTATTAAATTGTAGCTCTGACTTGCAATCTCTCTCGTGTTGAGCTCATTTCTCCTGCTGGTTTACCTCTAAACCAGCACATATTACAAGGCCATCAAATTTTGAGACAGATGTCTGTAGAACAAGGAAATATGGTAAGCAATATGTAAGTCAGGAACTTATTTGATTCTGTGAGTGGAGAAAAATTGCCAGTTAAAAAAATAAAAAAAGCAATTTCTCTGGCAGACAACACAAAGCATGTGGCTGTGTCATGGTTTAACCCCAGCCACCAACTAGGCACCACACAAGTCACTCATTCACTCCCCCGCCAGCAGTGGGATGGGAGAGACAATGGGAAAGCTCAAACTCATGGATTGAGATAAAGACAGTTTAATGGGACAAAAGAGGAAGAAAATAATAATAATGATAAAAGAATTAGAACATACAATCCAAATGATGCACAGTGCTCTTGCTCACCACTCACTGACCAATGCCCATACCATAGCTGATGCTCTGGATTGATGTTCTAGAGCAGTGGAACCTGGTCAATCTTCCCTCTGGTTTCCATACTAAGAATGATACCACATGCTTGGGGATATCCCTTGGGTCAGTTGGGGGTCAGCTGCCCTGGCTTGGTTGGCTCCCAACTTATTGTACCTGTCCAACCTTCTTGCTGACAGGAAAGTATGAGAAGTTGAAAAGTCCTTGACTTAATAAAAACACTACCCAGCAACAACTAAAGCATCAGTTTGTTATCAACCTCATTTTCACACTAAATCCAAAACACAACACTATGTCAGCTACTAGGAAGAAAATTCATTCAATCCCAGACAAAGCCAGGACAGCTGTGAATAGTTCTTTATTAAATCTGAGATCTGGGATCACAATATAAAATGGGAAGAATAATGAAAAGTGTTGAGAGAGTGCTGCTCAGAGTTTTGAGGTAGAGACAAAGACTGCCTCAAAGCTTCCAAACATACTCCCCAAACTTACAAATATTATAAAAGCAGTGATGCCGTGAGAGACCCCAAAAAAGGGACTCCAAGTCAAGTTAGTGTGGGATAAGATAAAAAGGTAGATTCTTTAATGTCTAGGCTTAGAGCTGTTAGGAATACATGATGACATGTCCTCGTGAACACTGATTTCCATGGTTTTTATAATATTGTCCACCCAATCCCCAGTTCACACATCTCTCGGTCTAGCCGCATCCTTCCCTTGGTCACACCTCCTCAGGATTTGAGTCTGGGGTCATGGGACCCTCTGTTCTTCATTTTTGTCTTCCTCAGCACACATAGGGCTCTTGGAGGTTTTCCAGTGTTCTTAGACCCAAGGTTGTTGGCTTATGTTTATGTCTTGTTTTGCAGGCCTTCTGATGTTCTTCAGCCTTCTACCTTGAAAAGACATCTAAACAGCTGAAAGAATTTGAGCTATTGATAGGTGGTAGGGGTTAGGATACATAAATAATGAACTTAAGCTGCCAGAAATATTAACACACTAAATTTGCTTTTTTGCTGCAGTTACAAGTACTTCTAAAATCTATAAAAATGAAAAAATAAAAAACCCCATACGCATCAGTAGGTAAGACTTACAAGTGTCAGTTATATTAAAAGGTCAAAAGGGTAAGCTAACTAATTAACAAAATCAGAAAAGGCTACTTATCAGATAAAAATAAAGATTTTGATAATAATTTCAATTAGTTGTGTTTTAATCTCCATTATTAATGGAATTAGTATACAGAAAAAAATATACAGATAAAAGAAAATAAAACAAAATTATTGTACACAGTGATTTTGCATTACACTAACGATTCAAAAAAATGTTTGCTGGAACAAACCATTGCATGGAAGGAATAGGGTGGTATAGTTCTTATATGGATTTCAATAAGCTACTTGGAAAATTACAAATTATTTTTTAAATATTTATTAAAAAAAATTTGCAATAAAATCTATCACTTAAGTTGGAAAAAATCTCAGAAAACTATGAGGACTGTGAGCTTTGAGTAATGTATTGAGTGTAGTCTACTAGTTTTCTGTAGTGTTCAGTGTTACCATCTAATCATAGTTGTTAATTGTCTAAAAAAATGTCCTACCTTTGAACAATGTGTTTGTGTTCTTATGCAATGAGGTGTTGCAAATAACCATGGAACTGACATAAAGAAAAGGAAAAAAACCCAAAACCCAAAACAAACCCCCAAACAACAACAAACCCAAATCAACTGAAAATAAGAATAGATAAAAGTAACAAAATTATTCTCAGATCCTTGAAAATGCATGTAAGAAGGCATTTGGACAGAATCACAGTAAGTACAGAAAATAGAAAAAGGCATTGAGGTGAAAGTGGGCGGTGAATCATGAAGGAGTCACCAAACAAGAAAATTATGCTTTGCAGTGCTGGAATCTGTACACAACCTGAAGCCCTGGAGCAATACTGGTTAACCAAACCTGACCTACAGCATTCAGCACGGGCCCTATCAGTGATTGAAATAAAAACAGACATCCCCTCCTCAAAAAAATGGCAGATAAGTAGGGCATTCAGTGCATGACTGGCTGACACTAGTTCTCAAGCTTAGACTGGTGCTGGCTTGCACACAACCTCTGTCTGTAAGGATTCAGCGGGGAAAGGATGTCTGTGTCTGTGCTGGTCACACCACCTGCTCTAGGGACAGACTCTCAGTTCTCCAACCAGTGAATTGTGTTCCACAACTTGCTGTGCTTCCCCTAGAGCAGCTTGGCCCTATCTGTAGCACTTGGATGTCACAGAGGCAGCAGCTATCCTTTGCAGCCCCTTACTCACGAGCATCTCAAACACTGGTGTATTTGTATGTGATGCCAAAGGTGTGTTTGCATAAGGAGTTATGTAGTATGACAGCTCACTGCCTGGTGGGAAGGGGTTCGAAGGCTGGTCCAGGTGGAGGTGATGAGAGCTGGCTTGCTTCCATCCATAGTGCTTATTGGAGCAGGCCCTGAGACGGTTTTATCTTTGAGTCAGTTCCAGGTTTTAGCTGGGTGAATACCAAGTTTTTTCATGAAGGATCCAGCATGTGCACACAGGCAATAGGAGCAGGCCCAACTGACAGCTCAGATGTACCCAAAACTCATGTTTGCCATGTACTTTAACTCTGTCTTACTGCCTGGCAAGCCTTCAAGGTGAAAATAGGCACATTTCATCTAGGAAAGCAAGTGTTCACAGCCTTCACTGCAGTCTGGACACCTTCTTTCTGCTAATTTTGAGGTCTCCTCATCCAAAGAACTGTAAATATTTACCATGTTTTCCCATGTGCCTATAGAATTTAAATATGTAAACAACAAACTTGTAGAGAAATTTTTCAGACCTAGGACATGCCTATTTAATATCAGTATGAAAATAAATGATTATTGATATTCCTTATCCAGTGACACTATATATGTGCTTTAAGAAGAAGAATTTCTAGGATGAAATTAGATAAGGAAAAACGTGAACTGAGTGGAGAAAGCACCTTGCACTGCCAGCATGCACTGTGGATGGAACAAGTTCCCTGAGTGCTCAACAGAAGGTTCACCAAGTTAGATGTGAGAGGAAGAACAAGGCTCTGCACTCCCTTTGTGTCTTGGCTGGAGAAAATGTAGGAGGCAGTAGAAAGTAAAGGATGGAATAAAACTCTCCTCTCTACATTGGCAACCTAAGTGGTGTGGGTTCTACATTACTTTCCTGAGGGTAATAGTGATTCTCCGCACTGAGTAAGCATTTAAATCAAGAATGACTAGTACTTCATGATATGGCAGCACCAAGCCAAGTACAATATCTGAATTGGCATGGCATATTGTCTATGAGTCTTCTTATGCCTTGCTTCTTTTTTCTACTTGTGATGCACTACTAAGAGTCATGTCCTGAAGATATTTTTTTCCTTCAAAGTGGACACACTCTTAATTTCAAAGGTTGAAACTATAACATGGAGTTGTTCCTTTTGCTTTTTTGTTTTTGTGATCTCAGCACATGCTCAAGCACTGAGAAACTAAGATTCACATCACTGCCCAACCCACTTCCTCCTTTTACTACTAGGCTACTCTGGTTTTAGACGTTTTTTCTCCTATTTCTGGAACTACCCTGACAGTTGTTCATTTCTCTGCATGACTAGTAGCCACATGGTTAAGTTACCTTTTCAGAGAAGGGAGATGTGGATTGAGTACCTCTGTCAGTCTCAGGAAAAAAGGTGGAATAGGTTCCAGGTCCCAGTGAGTGCCTTAATATTAATATAATTTGACACAGAGTGGGTAACTTCTTCGTCATCTTTGCCTTTGGAGGTACATTAAAAGAATTGCAAAGTTCAATTGCTATTTTATGGAACCTCATTTTACTGAAGTTTGTCTTCAGATCAAATACTGAATTGGTATCTTTGTGGAGGGGAATCAGATTAAAGGTATCAGGTTACAGTTGGTGTGGCTCTTGGGATATGTTTGGAAGGTCATTCCATATAAAGGACATTAAACACGAAGAGGATTGGTAAACCTATGTGATTTTGGGGATAGGCAGCAGTCAGGCAGATTTGCTGTTGCAGTGTTGGATACAGAGCCACACACTCTGTCACAGTACTGCTTCCACCCAGAACCTTTTTTGTAGAAAGAAAAACTGATTAATTCTGAAGAATGTCTCCCTGTTCATCTTTTGCTTCACATACACATCTCTGGTGTATCTGTGGTACTTGGAACACTGTAGTCTGCTGTCATTCCACAACTTGGCCTCCTGTGGTGTGAAGTCATTAGCTGATTTAGACTTGTCAGGATTAGCTCTGCTCCAGGGTACAGTGGGAAGATGTCCCTTTGGAGCCAATTTGAAAAGCAGTGCTGCCACCAAGACAGCAGGTGCTGCATTAAGGGTTTAGGACACAGACTTTCCTCTTCTCTGACCATCTTAAGCCTAAGCTTAAGATACATTCAAGGTATCTCTATCTAATTGACCATTTCTTGTGACTCTTGCTGGAAGCAAAATTTTCTTTGGGGGCCCTATATTCCCTAAATCTGTCTATTCTGTGTGATGTCGTTTTGAGTTATTATATGGGTGTGGCATTTTAATGAAGATGTGGTGAGGAGGTAACGGGTGAAGCAATTATTTCATAAGGCAGTAAGAAATGCTTTAAGATCTTTTATCTTTCATTAGAATCTAGTGTGTTATTTATTAGTGAAAATGCCATTGAAGAACAGGTTCATACAGGAAATGAAGAAACTTCAGTGAAAGTAGATGTCAGATAAAATCAACATTCAATTTAGCTCACTCTATGTAAGAGGAAAATATCCACATCCGTTTGGGATCAGGGACATGCAAAATGTTTTCTGGTTTGGGGTTTAACACCTAATTGAAATGACTGTTAATATGATTTAATGATTCAGTGTACCAAAAGTAAATTTATCTTCTAATTAAGTCAAATAGTCAAAATCTAGCATTTAATCTATCTTACTGAATTCCTAAAGAAGGGGTAGTGTTTAATAGCCTCTTTTGATTTAGTTGGAGTAAGAATGATAAAGGAAAGGAATTGAAAACTACTGAGTCTAAATGAGCTTTTTTCTCATCTACAAGTGCAATTGAAATAATCCTTATTTGTTTCAAAGTAATTTTGGAGGTGATGGAAGCAGATTTTTAACCTGGCCAATTGGATAATCTCAGAAAGGTGTAATGATATAAAATTACCACTGTCTCCTCAAAAAAAAAAAAAAAGGCAATTATTAAAATCTGTAAACCTGACTGCTTGGGATTTCATTTGAATTGTTACTGCTGCTTCAGAGGCAGTGAACCTTTCCAGCAAATTCAAATTATTAAAGTGCTTTTTTTGCTACTGAACTTAATGTCAGTTTTGTCTGCAGATAGTAAATCCATTTGAAAAGATTATAAAGAATGGTGATTTAGTAGATGTGCATTTTCTCCTTTCCAATTTTCTTGATTAGCCTTTGATACATCACAATAGTTTGTCTAAAAATATTGGCAAATTTGAGGGACTTTACTTAGTGTTTTTAACTTATTACAAAAGCCCATGACACGGAAGATCTGTCTTGGTTTGCCATAATGCCAACAGCTCCCAAAGCCATGAGAAACAGCTGACCAAAAATACAAAGGAACACAAAAAACCCCTTTTATATTGAAAATATTGAACACACTTGCAAACACTGAGGAATTAAAAAAAAAAATCATTGGACTTTTAATATAAACAATGTTCTGGAAGGAGCTCCAAACAGCATATCCATTCACTCCACCTGCTTTCATCCCTACTCCAATCAACATTGGCCCTTACTGATCTACAGGATATAAGCTGTTTTGTCACCTCTCTAGGTCTTCTGGCCCTTCTATAAGTGTTAATAATGTTAGGAGTCATACTAACCTCATCCCATTCCTAGTAGCAAACAGCACAGCTTTTGTCTCATCAACACATGAGATACAAGGGCTATTCCTGTACTTGCAGATGCAGCAGTGCCAGGATCCATGCTTCAATCCTCTTGGCAGCTGACTTGGACTAGTCTTGTTCAAACTCCTGAAGTCTCATAAACAAGCTTGCTACATTCTAGCTACCTATTGGGAAATAGTGCCTGGCTTTTTCTGTCTCTGGATCTAGCTAGGGATTTGTTTGGGAACTTGCTAGTCCGTCAGGGTCAGAACCATTCCAGGGGCTGTTTTACCTCTTTAACAGTAGAGAGGGAAAAGTCATGGTGTCAGGGTCTGTCTGTCAGTTCGTCAATAGAGACATAGCCAGGTGGACTTCTTTTTAAGATCTTCCTCAATCTCCTCTTGAATCCCCAGTCTCCTCTGGAGCTGGAGGGGCACCTACATGTAGGGAATCTTCATCTATCCCCTCCCAGCCCAGGCAGTTGTGGTACAAGTGAGGAAGGGACCTCTCAAAAAGCTCTTTTTCACTATCCTTGTCCTCTCTGTGAAAAAGGGAGACAAGTCTGGCTTTTGCCATACAGGAACAGTGTCACTTCTTATTTTACAGATAGTGGCTTCATTTTCTGTCCTTTTTGGGAAATCAAAAATTTCTCAGGAGTCAGAGTCTGAAAAAATTTATTCAGAAGAGAAAACAACACTGCAGAGAGGTTGATTTTCAGCTAACACCTTTGAAAATCTGACAAAATCTTATGTATTCAGAAGTAAAAGATATTATTTCCTTTATTTCAGAAAAAGTGGCTTAAGAGCCTGATTTTTCCAACCCAGTGAGAAGAGTGCTTAACAGACTGAGGTGGCACTTTATTCAAGTTTCACACAAATCTGACTCTCCTTTGAGATTTATTTCTGTAAACTGACAGCCACAAGCTCCAAATCATGAAACTGAAGTGTAAAAAAGAAAAAAAAATTCTTTTTCCTGTATTTCAGAAGATCTTACATAATATTAAGCTTTCAAGATTTCTAGTTCTATTTTTGTCATGCATGGCTTTTTTTTTTTTAAGATTTTGTTACACATCAGAAGGTCACAGTTACAACATCCTTGCGTCTTGTGATGAGGCATCTAAGTCAGCTGAGTCCTAGAGCAAAAAAAAGAAAACAAAGCATTTCTAGTTTACCCCAAACAATTTTTAAATGCAGTTCATTTAATTCATCACAGGCCCGTCAGATTGGAGGCAACAGAATAAACAGGCTTTCAGAAATGCTATTGCCTCCAAGTGTGACTCTTTTTTTTTTTTTTTTTTTGAAACACGTTTTAGTTCTGTTTGTTTGCTACAGAGTATTTTCCTCAGTGTTGTTTTTATGCTGAACTGAGACTTGGCAATGTTTTCCATTGGAATGTAACGCTGTCGCGTAAGGTCAAAAGGGAAAACGCCAGTCAGTGTTTCCCAGTGTTTGTACACATGTAACATTGTGTCCGTTCACTGAACTCAGCTTTTATTCCTGAGAAAAAAGGGTTATTTTAGCTTGCATCACTGAAGATATTATCAGGCATAAACATATACAGCTTTTTATGTCTTATGTTCAATAGTCAAATACCTATTAACCTTGTCATAAAATAGTATCAATTTTAACTTTCCAGAACTTATCTTCCTTCCTCCCTTTCTCCCTTCCCTCCTTCCACCCTTCCTTCCTTCTGCCCTTTCACCTTTCCTCTCTCCCATCCTCTGTCCCCCTGTCTTATTATCCTGGATTTTTTCCAGGGGATGGCCAGAGGTCGAGGGGTGTCATAGAAAGGCCTATACCTTGGACCATTTACTCTGAGCTTTGGCAGTGATTGCTTGTATAGCTGGGTTTTTTCCTAAAACAGAGATGAAAAATTTTTAGCTTTCTGTGTAAACTCTTTAAAAAGTATCTGTTTACAAATCGATTATTATTTCTGCTAGAATCCCTCCAAATAGTGTTTAGAACCTTTTAGAGAATGAGAGGATAGGATTAATTCATTCTTTGATTTATTTTGAATCTCAGTCTTTTGAATGGCAGAAATGCAATGCCCATTACCTTGGAGATGGACACATCTGCAAATCTGTTAAGTAACAGAGTACTGCTTGCACAAGCTGTAATTTAAAGGCTGAAAAATCTTGCATCATCCCTGAAATACAAAACCACAGATGCTCAGTTTCCTAACACCGCATTTTACAAAGCCCTGGGCCAACTCCTTGAGTAAGCCCTTACACAGTCCTGTTTAGTCCTTTTGAAGGAAAATTATCTAATTCAATATATCTCTTGTATTTCAATACAAATTTGTCTGAATTGAGACAAATAACTGAGAATGCGTCTCTCTTGTTATGATTCATTACTGCAATGTCAGTGGAAAATGAATCTTCTTCATTGCGAAATAGTGTCCCTTTCATACATGTCATTGTTTGAGCACATTTTTAAGCATTTTGCAGTTACCTAGTGCTATATTACCACAGGTCTCCAGCCACAACAGCCTATGGGTTTATACCAATGGTGAGGTGCTATAGGACTCCAACCTCCTACAATAATTGTGAGGTTTTTAATTTCTTTCTGAAATGTCCTTTAAATCCTATTAGAGAGAGAGGTCCAGCTACAAAATTGAGTCACACATCTCAATTCTTGACAAGTTATCTTGATGTGATTACACTTGAAGTTCAAACTCTTCAGTAATTTTTCTTGCAAGTGAAATAAATTTGCTATATCAATTATATTAACCATAAATAAAAGAGGGATGATTACTGTTTTCATTATGTTGCAGTACTACGTTTATGCCAAGCAAACTCACAAGTGAGTTTCCTGAAGTGCAATGCACTTGGAATGAGCAGGTATGGTCCATTAAATAGCTCTGCATACATGTTAGCTCTGGTCCTACAAGCAATAGATCTGTGTTAACATGGCAATGGCCCAAGGTAATTATTCCTATCCCTGAAGAAGGGCTAATTCCTGTAAGTGTAGCATTACATGGACACCGTTATATAGCATTTAGTCTAAATCAAGCTGGAATAACTTTACACAGTGAGGAATTTCAGATATGCGCATACTTAGATACATGCAGCAAATAGAAACTAATTACTCACCTCCAAAAGTGTATTTACACTCCAGTGTTGGTTAACCTTGTGTTTATCCCAGGTTCCAGCTCCTTATATTGCAGACATACTATTTCAGTCTAATGTGGAGCAGAGTGGTTCCTTCTGGGGTTGGGAGACACAACTGAGGAGTACTTAGCATTGGAGACCACATTATATAGAATGGTGTCCTAGTTCAGCAAGCCGGAACCAGTTTATCACTGTGCAGGTATGACCTTAGCTGTGTATTCTAAACCCTCTATGCCATTTCCCAAGAATTGTTAACAATGGACCATTTACAGTAGCTGCCCAGGGCACACCCGCCCCCTCAGAATGTGAGCTGGGTGTGAAAGACACCTGTGAGATAAAAGCTGTGATAATTCCCCTCCAGGAAGTCGTTAGCACCTCCACACCCAGCCTGAGGTGTCATGTCTCCTAATGGGCCATCAATGATTGCTAATACCCCATGACTCACAGAGTGGGATCACCTGTTGTGTAATTCCCCACCCTGGGGGAGGTACTGGGGGTCCCACCTGGCCCTGAGGGGGTTTTGGGAGTTGGGGGACCACTCATTGGATTCAGATGGAGGACTAGAACCTCGACAGTAGAAGACCACCTCTCTCGACCAGACTGTGACATCATCTGCACCAACAGGTTTTTCACCTCCTTTACTTTGAACTCAGGGGAACCATGTGGGGCTCAGCACGGGGCCTAACCAACTCCACTGTGTTTGTGCCCCAGGGTGCTGGGTTACACTTCTGGGTTTTGTGGATTAAAACCATTTTCTCTTTGCGCTGTTCCATTTATTGTAATATTTTTATTAAATTGTAACTCTGACTTATAATCTCTCTTGTGGTGGGTGTTTCTCCTGCTGGTTTACCTTTAAACCAGCACAAATGGACATAGGCCTGTCTATAGCCCATCCCTGCAAGACAGAAGCCTTTGTTCTTTGATGGGGATGAGGAAGACAGATAAAGAGTGTCATCCAGCTTTATAAAAAAGCTGTCCTTTATTTGAAAGATTCCTGGATCAAACACCAATTTCTCCATGACTTGGCTGTTTTGATTTTCCCTCCTCTGCCCCAAAATAAACAATCAGTTTTTTATTTAGATACCAAAATGAGGTGGGTGGTTTGAAATACCTTGACTGTCAAACAACTTGCAAAGGAAGTGAAAATAACTTTAATTCATTTAGATGCAAAGGCTAGACCTGTGCTTTCTGAAATGTAGCTTACAACTAAATTAGCTTCTCCTTTGCTACATTTTGCAGTGAAGTCATAACTGTGTGTTTGACATTAGGCTGTTACCATGGATAGTAGGAATCAGGGTAGGATATGATGATATTAAAAGGTCACTTCAACGTCTAATAGCTATGGCTCTGGGAATGACTAATGGCATTGTGCTGCTGCAAATGTAGAGCTGGAACAACATGATGAACTGTAACTGACTCTTGTATAAGCATAAATACCTCTGAGATTTAGAAGAAAGGATGACAGAACCATATTAAATAGTGAATAGGTTTATTTCTAATTTTGTTCTTTTTTGAGAGACATGGCATGCATGGTCATCAGAGGGGGTCATTTCACTTCCACAAAAATGTAACAGCAAAGTGGGTGTATCAATAAATGTAATTTCTAGTATAAATCTATGATTGTGTTTAAACAATTAAACCTAAATAATAGTTTACAGGAAAATTACTTCAACCATTAAACATCACTATTATGGCATTTTAAAAACATTTCAAGACTGTTTTTAAGATGTGACTCTTCTTGTCTCATCACAGGAAGTAAGGGAAAAGGTTTATTTTCAGGACATACTTGAAGTATATAACTGAAACCATGTAGTTCCTGCTTGATTTGGGACAGGTGGGTTTGATTTGGCAGGAGAACAGGACTGAGTCATTCTGAATTGTTAACACAGCCCTGGTGGTTACGTCTCAAATCTTTAGGTGATGGGAAGGAGATGGAGCACAAATCCCTACTACAGCAAAAACTGTTAAAACAAAAAGAAACTCAGAATATGTCAATTGTGAAGGTGGTTTTGTAGAATTTCTGTGGTGCTTATATATAAATTTTATTCACTCATGCAGTTCATTGGGAAAGTTAAAAACAAACAAACACCAAAATAAAGCCTTTCCACCATCCCTCTCCCTTTCTTTTTATATTTTCTTCCACTTCTTGTTCTCTTCCTTCCCTCCTTGCTTGCCTCTTTGCTTGCTTCCTTCCTTCTTTCCTTCCTTCCTTTTCTCCCTGATTTTTAAAAGTGAATGCATTCTACAGTCTCTCTTTCTATTAAGCTGGCTGTTTTGGCACTAAGTTGTAACCATTTTCTAGTTATGGAATGTTTATTAATTAACCGGTGTTGCCACATATGTGTTGCTTTGTATTTCACTTTTATACATAGAGGAGTTCACTGCATATTTTGCATTCCTGAGGACTGTTTGTAGATTATTTCCTTCGTTTGCAAATCTAGACAGCCTAGGCCAAGCTACCATTCCCTACTGCTGTGAAATGGTGGTGTCTCCATCTTCTGTAAACAATACTCACAGCTTCATCATAGGCCTAAACTTTGCTTTAATGTCATCTGCCAGTTATGTCATTTGTCATTCACAAAATTCCCAAAAGTTCCCAAAACTTGTACTCCAGATGAAAATTTCCTGTTACTGCTTTCCAGGAATATCATAGGAAGACACTGTCTAGAGCAGATAAGAGCTTAGACTAAAACCTGGATAACTCACAGTGCTCTTCTCACTGTCAATAAAGACCCTGCTTTCAGCAACTGACTCATCCCATACCAATGCACTTCATTTGGGAAACCCAAGAAGCTCAAGTATCCTCCCAGTTTTTCCTGGTGCTGAAGTAATCCAGTGCTGATCATGATGCGAGTGTCAGAGTGCACTGCCCAGTGTGTGCTGACACCAAATACCACTGGTGATAGCTTAACACATAATGCTTGGCTACATCTTCACTGCTAACAGGAGAGGGCAAGGAACCAATTCCTGACCCTGTAGTCATCTGCCACAGACTGGCTTATGTCCCCACTGCCTGTGGCTTTTCACGTCTCTATCCAATTTGCCTTGGAGACTGTTGGTTGATGTAGTCCACAGTGCATCCATGTAGAGAAGAAAAGTTAAGTAACATGGGTGGTCAAGGACCCTAAGCAAGAGCCCACAGCCTCTCCCTATTTATTTAGCAGTGAGAATCTACCTTTTGTTACTAATTCAGTGTTTGGTCTTAAACTGCTAAGAAAATAAATAATAAATTAAAAAAATGAAATGCAAATTAACACTGATAAAAAGCCCTTCCAAAATGCTACTTGGATGTTCCGGCCAGCACCTTTGACTGTAAGGCTGCCTTCTAAGTAGAAGTTTAGGTATGCCATGGTATATGCCTGTCCACAGCTGCTTCTTTATGAAGTGTGAAATGCTTGTGTTTCTAAGGGGAAACTTCAAGATACTTGGGAATGTCCCCTGCAAATAGTAAACAACTATCCTGAATTTGCATTTTGTTCTTAAAGCTTGTGATGGAGATTTACCATCATCAGCTCCACTAAAGAGTGGACAGTAGTGCATCTCACAGTTAGGGGACTTGCCCAGGTGACAATGTGATGAAAGACCAGAATAGCAATCCTTTGCATTAATCACACATCTTCCCTTCTGATGATGAGTATGTGGCCATTTGCAGAGGCAGTTGCACTTTGCCTGCAGCAGGAGAATAAACAAAGGAAGAGTGAATCCTTGTTCTAATCTCAAGTGCAGAGATAATTTTTTCCTCCAATAATAAATTTTCTTCTAAGAGTGCACAACTGCACCATTGGAGCATCTGTCTTGTGTCTTGGTATATGCTAGAGATGATCAAAGCAGCAGCTTTTATGTAAAGCAATAGAAAAGCAGGGTTTCAGAACTACCAGGGTTGGACATAACACCGCAAATCAAGGCAGAATCCCAAGACCTGAACTATCTAAATTGTTTTTTTCATCAGTTTGCCAGTGTGTGAAATAACAAGGTAGATCAAATGATACAATTCTGAAATAGTTTAGTCAACAGACATTCTCCCCATTTTTGTTCTCCCAGAAATTCCTTATGTAGATGTTGAGCATGTAAATATTTTCAGCATTCATTTGTCAGTCCAGATAATCAGTTCAGCCATCAAAATAATGTTTCTATTTTCCATTACAGTGAGAAATATCATTTTTTACCTATATAAATATAAAAAAATATTACAAATATAAACTCTTTTAAATGACAATGAATAAACCTAGGCACTCTCTTAATAAGAAAAATTCTCAAAATGAAGGAGATTTTATTCATACTAGTTCTATTTTTATACAAACATAACATTGAATTGAGCAAAACATTTTCATGTTATTTCTATAAGTGATTCATTAATTTCATACCATTAAACAGAACAGAAAAGGCAAACATTCTCAGTACACAAATAATCACAGAAATACATGTTTTAAGGCACCTGGTTCTTTTCAGAAACTTGAGCTCTAAAGTATTGCTTGTGAGTAATCATCAGTATCAGTAATCTTCACATGATTTATTAATGCCTTGCTAAAAAGCTCTGATGTAACTGCCCAGCACAGTTTTCTTTTTTCTATAGGGAGAAAAAATACCAAGCACTGTCATAATAAGCTGGCTTGTGTCCAATAATTCCAAATTAATTTAAGTGTTCAAGAACTGGGTGTTAACTTCTTTTATATGTCAGGAGAGAAGGTAATAAAATAAACCAAATCAGTCAAACTGTAGCAGCTCTTTACTCTGTAATAGTGGGAGGAGAGGGTGAGATCACCGGTTCTGCAAAGCTGAAGTGACCAGCTGACTTCTTTGTCTGCTACCCTGCATGCTCTCCACTAGCGAAGCATGAGACAGACATTTCTCCCTGCTACTTGGTGAATAAGGGGCTTTCCCATGTAGCCACTCTGCCCAATGTGGCAGCTAAGTGACCTGCTGACAGCCCTCCTGAAGACAGTTTATGCCTCCCTAATTTTATTTCTTCTTACCTCACACCTGTGGAAAGAAACAGCTTAGTTAATGACAAAAGTGATTCGTAGCTTTGGTTACAAATTTGAATAAGGCCAACTGAGAACAATAATTGTGTTATATTTTCTTCTGCTTTAGCTATGCAGGCTGGCTTTGTTCACAGCAGATATTGCAAGAATTTCTTGCCATCTTTCAGTCTGGCATGTGCCCTTTCTCCCTTGGAATGGTTTAGGGTGTGTCATTTCAATGCTGAAGAATGGATGCAGGCATTTATTGCTGAGCTACCTTCTATGAAAGAAACAATCCCCTCTCTAGGGAGTTTTTGATTTTTTTCTGTCAAAGTGTCACATGTCCATACTGCGTTATAATGGATTACTTGATTTTGTGATTTCTTTATTCAAGACCAAAACCAGTCTATTTCAATTTATATGTAATATGTATTTCTATAATTTGAGTTTAGTCTTCTTTAGAGTCATAGAAGGCACAGTACACTAAGTTAATACAAAACCCTATGAACTGAATTCTTAAAATAAAAGTCACATGTTTCTATATACTGTGTGTAGGAAGACAAGGTTTCCTTTTTCATGTGCCAAATAGGCTTCTATTTAAAACATAGCAATAAGAAGATGTGCTGTCAGTCAAAATCCAGCTTGTTTTTAAATTGTTAACCTAAAAACAGTCTAAATGAATTAATCTAAAAAGAACAATGAAAGAGAAGTTGTGTCTACTTGTAACTGAAAGTCTGTTGTGGATTCCTCAGTACTTCGAGAAAACACCAGTCAATAAGAGTTCTTCAATACTTCCCTTCATTCTAACTGGAAAGGAAAATATTTTTAAGTATCTCCAGTTAGAAACTGCAGAGGGGGTCTTAATACACTGTGGTTTCTCTGAATTAAGATTAAAATGCTGCTTGCTAGCTCCTGGCTTTTTTTAGTAGCAATTATTCTGAGTGCATGATAATACTTGTTAGTGACTGCACGTGCTTTAAGTTCTCCACTCCTTGATATGTTCTTGAACTTCTGCCATTTTGCAAGGGGCACTGAATCAAAGGTTTTGATGGGGTGACAGAGGACTGACATTATAAAATTTACATGTCCTGAATTACTATCCAAGAATCACAGACTCACAGACAGTGTGCATTTTTAGAATTACACTAATCACTTTTGTCTTATTAAAATGCTGTTAGAGATGCTGCTTAATGATTCACTATGATTCTGTCATCAAGTATGCTAAATATTCTAAGAAATTTTTAGTTATGAACTAATTCAATAGGAAAGGATTGTGTCAACCTAATATATTAATGTATAAATGGTATTTTCAATACTGTCCACTGATTATTGTCAGACACTGCTCTGTTTGGTTGTATAGTAGCAATATAGTTTATGCTATCCAAGATTCATAATAAAGTCATTCAGTCCATCAGTCTATTTAAATAACCTAAGACATATTTGATGTGGAGACTGAATTAAACATGAGTACCTGTGTATACAGAGCTCAAAATTAATTACATTCAGTACCTTTTACAGGTATGAAGACCAGCATCCAAAAGCTGAGCAAGCCACATAGAACTTTTAGTTTTAGGTAAGGCTTGAACTTCTGAAAGTATCTTACAAGCAGCTCTGCATCTAGGATATTCACACTTTAATCAAGTGCTACCAAACTTTTTGACAAATAAGGGAGAGATCATTCCTGTTTATTCAAAGGTCCAATGGCAAATATATTTTACAGTGTTAAAGGGTGATGGAAGATTATCTGAGAACCATTTGAGAATTCTTCTATGCCCTTCCAGTTTGATGGCCTCATTTGAATAATGAACAAATTTTGTTATGCTCTGTATACAGATTCTGCAAATACCTGTGTTGCGGATTTAGCATTGCTGCAAAGATACAGTTTTCTATTATCTATGGTAAATGTATACTACACTGTCTGATAAATTATGATATTATCCACTTCATCTAAAAAAAAGGCTTTCTAATATAAACAAAATTCAGAGCAGTTCAGTGGCCTTTACAGGATGTCTCTTCCATTACTGTGATTCTACAATATTATAGGGACAAACCCCATAAATTCATAAGTGGATAAGCAGGTGATTTAAGCAGCCACTCATGGAGAAATCTTGACTTCAGTGGAGTCAGTCAATTTATTTCTTTCTGTCTTCATTTCTCCTTGAGTTTTCTTAAGAAACATTTTCAAAACTGTTTATGCCAGGTTTTTTTTTTTCAGTTTATTGGAGATAACAGGATTAGGCAGAGACTGCAAAGAACATGGCCAAATGTGTCTGTTTCTGTCAATGATGTCCTCTGCTGCAAAAGCACAGTTTCAGTTTGTCTATTGAATATATTTCTTTAATATTTCATATATGCAATTGTATTTTTACTGTCAATTAGTAGCCTCAGTGAATGCATACAGCATCCTGCTGGTCACCTGCTTAAAATCCAGTCTGTCTGAAGAAGATATTCTACACTGCCAAGACCTGCGTGATGTGTGATACTAAACCCAGGAAATAAATTGCTATCCTCATGATGTGTAGCATGATGATATACTCTAAAGAATTGGTTCTGAACGACTCTTGCTTTGATGCAGCCATTTACCTGGAAAAAAATAAGTCTGTAAGGATTTCAGATTATGGTATTAGCTGGAATTTAACTTGGCTAAAACAAACTAGAACATAAAGGCAGTCTGTTTGAGGAAACAGTAGAAACAGGACAGGGAAACTTGTCATGAGGGGTTTTCTGGTAGAGCAGATTGGCTGTAGATGGAGAGGATTCAAAGAAGTGGCCAGAATGGTAAGATGGGGAGGAAGAAAATGGGAAGTTTACTCCAAAGTGGCCTGCACTGTCTTGAGGCAATGCCATTATTCTGCTGGGATCGATGGGATTTTTCTCTTGGCTTTACAGCAGTCAGGATCTCAGTCTTGATGCTTATCACTCATGCTTGACCTTGCAGGCAAGGAAGTCACTGCAATTTAAAGTGCCTCAAAAATAACCTGTGTCACATGCCTATTGGGCTGAGCATAAAGACAGTCTTTATGTGCCAGAAAGGCAGATATATTTATTGCATTGAAAGATCGTAAAAGTCAGCTTTCTGTATCACATCACTGTTGTTTACAGAGCAGGAGGAAAGCTGGGCATGTCTGGATTTATCCCACATGTTGACTCACAACTATCCTATTCAGAGCCAAAAACCACTCCTAGTAACACTTTCAGTCACCAACAGCAATTGCCAGCCAGCAAAAGAAGATAACAGCAAACTTTCAGTCTGCTTTAACTGAAAACCTGAGTCTTGGTAGAAAAGGGATTTTAGCTGTTGGAAGGGGTAACTTGAGGTGCATTAGGCATCCTCTATTCAGTGATCAAATCATCAAAAGTTTTACAAGCAGTGGAAGTTTTTTCCACCTGGAAAGCTCTCCCAGCCTATGTTCTTCAGTGCCAAAATTGGTAAGTCCATGTTATAGCAGTATGTTTATCTGGTGAACTTGGAAATGGGGATTAATTTGATTTTTTTAAGAATATCTGTGTTCAATATTCAGTGTTTTCCATATCACCTCTGCTTAATTTACAAGTAGGATTTCTTCTGTGCTCCTGTCATCTGTAATCTAAGCTCTGATTGTCTTCAAAAGTTCTTTTTTTTTAAGTATTATTTCAGCTCTAACATGTTATTGGCATCAGGAAACTGTTCAGTTCATGCAGCTAGGCTGTACTAAAATGTCCTACTGATATAAAATCCAGTTCTCATACACTTAGCAGAGTTGGCATAATAGGACAAATTGAAGACATGCCAGTACCTTCTGACACTTTCAAGCAGAGACATTACTGAATATACACAAGAACCTCTAAAGATGTGTTTAACAATTGCTGTATTTTATTTAGGAGTTCATACCTTTCAATTGTAAGCAAAGAATTACTGACATTTTTATTGTATTGCAAGGAGATTTCTATGCTATTTAATATGTTTCTTCTCTAAAAGGTAAGTGTAAGGATTAAGATGACCATCTTGTGAGAGACAAAGGAATAAATTAGATTCTACTTGTTCTATGTAATTTATTTATTTTTTTAAACTATGTTCAGAAAGCTTTGAGGGAATATACAGTATCCTACTGGTAGGTTTAATTCAATGGCAACTGGCACTGAATTCCTCAAAACCTTTTCACAGCCAAAGTTCTAACTTTACAACTGCATTTATTATCTTGGCCTATCCAACCTTCATTGCACCCATCACACACAAACATTCTTCAGGAATGTGGACAGTAGGCCTTCTGAACCTACCTGATATTTGTGCTTTTAGTTTAGCTTAGCATTTGTTCCTACAGAGTTTAGAAAATGTACTCAAAATCATTTAATCTAACTTACTGGATGTATTTATCCAGTAGATAAAAGGTTATATTTACTTGGATTGGGAACAATGGTCTTAGTTACCCCCATCAGGTTTCATCAGCTTCATCAAGTTTCAAGTTCAGTTCAGATTTTGACTTGCATTCCACCAGTATGAATACTTGCTCTGGCATCTGAGTCACTTGACTTAGTCACCTCAGGCAGTTGAAATCTGCTTCAGTTTGTAAAACTGGCCTATGATACAACGGTCTGTGTTATTGTGTTAAAAAGTGGGCAAAGATGCAGAACTTGGGTGAATATGCACAATGAAATAGAACAAGTTATTGGTAATCAGCAATATTTTTACTAAAAAAAATTAGAACAATGTGGAAGAAGTAAAAAAGTTGCAGGAAAGAGGGTGATGGTCACAAATGAAACAGCATGTCATGAATCCTAAATAAAACTAGAGATGTCCCTTGTTATTATATTGGGTTCTTAACCCAGACTTTTCTAGCCCTGCAGATGGTACTGTAAGGGATGAGGGATGACTGGTTCTCAGTCTCATTTGAGGCTGTGTAAACCATGATTGTATCCTTTCAAATGGACAGTCTTATACTAAGATTGATAATTTCTTGCAAGTAAGATGAGAAACCCTGAATATCCCATTCTGCCCATGTGTGCTTGGACCAGCACTACCGTTGTGCATCTCAGTTCTGCTTTGTGATTTCCAGTGTAATGCTACGTCATTCCTCATTATTGCTGTGGGCTTTTGCTGCAGTTGCATTCTGCATATGGATTTTTCTGGAGCCAAGTTTTCCACAAGCAACATAATACATAAAATATGGCTACTGTCCAAAGCTAGATATCAGGTTCTCTTTCCTGAGATAAAAAAATAATAGTTATAAAAAAGAGGCTCCTAGAACTGGGTTTTACAGAGGAGTGAAAAAAAGCTCTGCTTTTTTTTGTTGCATAAGCAAGTGAAACGAAAGCATTAATTTTTTGTTTTCACTGTTTTATTTGCTTATAATCTATGACAAGAAAATGGCAGCAGACAAAAGCATCAGTATATGCTCAACATAAAGTTTTGCAGAACTGCAAGAGCAATAGAGGAAAGATTGCTATGTGTCCAATTAGAATACTAATTTTCAGTGAAATAATGAAAAAACAACCAACAAAAATGTATCTGAGGACTCTGAACACAAGTCTCTGAAAATATAAAGCGAGTCAGAGAAGTAAGAAAATTAAAAATCAAGACTAAGAAGACTAAGGATAATATTTTCTCTTATTCTTGTGCTAAAGAAGTGAGAATGACAGAAGTCCTCCAATAAAAGGAAGCAGATTTCAGCTGCCATTTCTCTCTTATGGGATCTCGGTCATGTGTGTTGAAAAAAGCGCTTCCATTTGTTGTGCTGAAGATTTGATAACGGGTCTTATTTTCATTGCTCTGTTTCCACCTAGTGCTCAAACGGCACATTGCACTTATTTGTACGTATGTTCTAGAATCGATAACTGCACATTGGTATTGGGCTCTGATTGCAGGAAATCTGCATTACAAATAAGGCAATGGAGGATTAAATATCAGATTTATAAAAAGCACTAGCTCCCAGACTAAAGGCTGTCAAGTCTTTGCTGCGTGATCTGTTCAGAAACAGAAGTATCAGTTATTTAACTCTTAGCATCCCTCTTGTGGATGCAATTTTTTGGTTGTTCTCTTGTTAACTGAAGACAAATGATTTCATGTGAATAAAAGGGACCACACCATGGTCATTGAGAGACATTCATTACTCTCACAGGCAAGTCTGTGCTTATGTTAAAATCTAGAGAGGGATAGCTAAACCACCTGGAAATTTTGAGGTGGGCTCATAGTCTTTGCCCATAGATCTCAAGCTATAAAGTACCTCTCACATTTTATAACAAAATTAACATTTTAGTAACAGAACTACAAGATTCAAAAACTCACTTATGCTGCAGGATGAGAAAAAGAGAGATTTTATGTTGGACTACAAAATTTGTAATTTTTTTCAGGAGGTTAGGAGAGCTAGAAGACACAACTTCCGGATTTATTTTGGGAAATATAGCAGGAAGCTAATGGACAGATACCAGCACACACAGGACAGGCGATGTTTAAATCTCTTTCTGTTCCAAGACAAAAATTTTGGGTTATATATGCTTACAAAAAGCATAATAACCTAGTATTGCTAATCTCAAACAGCACTGTGTACAACACAAACATGGCACTAACTTCAACAAGTATAAAATTTCTTTTTTTCCCATTTTTGTAGCAAAATCTAGATGCAGCAATCCTGTTACTTCCCTGCTGTTGTAAATAGCATAAAGTAGCTAAATGACTCTTAGTTGCACCACAGGATTGTTATTTCTCCTAGCATCTGATGTGTAGGAAGATGGAACCTCCTGTCTCCACAATTTATAGATTGGATATTTTCTTTAGGAAAAAAGCTTCAGCTCCTGCTTTTCGTTTGTGCTTTCTCTCTGAGCATGTGCAAAATATGAATGCCCAGTCTAAGAAACTGTCCTTTGCTTAGGAGAGCACACTAACTGCTGGTTCAGTAGATAGAAGGCAACACAGCTGTGGCCACGCTTTCCTGGATAAAAGCAGGGTACCAATCATAAATGAAATAGCATGTCATGAAGTCTGAATAAAACAGGAGAGGTCCCTTTCTGTTACACCAGCTGTGATCACATTTATTTTATAATAAAGCTTACGCAGCAACTCTGTTTTTCCAAGTGTCCAGCATTGACTGCTGGATTAGGCAACCTCGGAAAACATGTATTGCACCAAACTCATTTTAGTTCTTCTACATAATCCTCACCCATCTTAGAATGTGAGGTAGACACAAAGTTGTTTGCTCCAAACCATGCAGATACCTACACAGAAACATACATGTATGTCTCTATTGAGCTCCGAATAAAATGGCCTGCCTGCGGAATTGTCATTTTCTAGATAGAGGAAACAGGTGGGCTGAGACTTTTACAGTTACAGCTTTAAGTTACAGAGATTTAAGTTTCATTTTACAGAACAATCTGTTTAACCTTTTGAAAGACTTAAGTGCATAGGACTGTATAGGTCAGCATTTTTATAGCAGAACCTCCTTGTTAAAACACTATTATTTTCACCACTATGAACATTACTGTGAACTCTGAGCTACAGAATGGCTCAAGTATACACCAGTTCCTATTATGAAACCTTCTTGCTCGAATAGGAAAATCAAAATCTTTTCACAGTTAAATTCTCCTAATTTGTGAAATAATATTTATTAAATAATGCTTTTTATGAAGAATGCATGGAAGAGGTGTGATTGTACTGTCTGTTGCTACCTGAGTAGCTCCTGAAGGAGTTTTCTGCATTGAAACATAGATTTGCGTTGGTTTGAGTCCTTAAATCATCCAGCAGGAAATGTAAACTAGGGAAGGGATTGCTGTGGATGCAGCTCTACAGTGCAGAAAGCAGACTCTGTATGTGAAGTCTACAGAAAGTCCCACTCATTTTGGTAACAGCTGCTTTTGTCTTGGATCATGGTAAGAGGAGGTGCTGTCTTATTCCCTGCAGCTGTCCAGTCAGGTGAAGACTATCTGAGGCTTTTTATTACTTCAGAGAAAGTGTGACTGAGACAGTGTCCTTCCAAGGGGATGGAAGGTAGGACTTTGTTACAGGTGAAAAAGTACTGCCTGTATCTGACAGCATTACCAAATATAATTAAAATTAGTACAATCACTTCTAAGTAATTATTTGTAATAATACGTATAGTATTTCTTGACCTATCATCCTTTGAGAAACTGCTCTTGGCAAAATAAAAGCTTACTTCCTTGGAGGACTGTATTTATGTAAATACTTAATAGATTGTGATGAAATTAAATTAGCACTATATATCCTCTTCAGACTTGTGTATACTGTCCTATCCTGTGATCTTTGTGCTAATGAGTATTTGGATGAAAATATTTGGCTTTTTTTGAGAGAGAGCGTGGAAAATTAAATAAATTAAATCACTTATTTAGGGTTAAAAATGAGAGGAACCTGGTTTCAATGTTTGTAACAGTTCTAAGGTAATATCATACTTTGAATCATTCTTTTCTATTGCAAAGGCTGGTAGAAAGAAGGGCACTTCTGCTTTTAGTATTTTCTATTATAGAGACATGGACACACTAGATAAGACCTACACACCACCCAGGCCAGTAATTTGTTTCTGACAGCCTGGAGGGAGATGCCTCAGATGTAGGACCTACAGTCAGAAGTAAGTGCACTGCTCTCCCTCTAGTGTGAAGATAATGCATCTGTTCATACAGGTTGAGCAGCCTCCTGAAGATTCATCTTGTGGTACCAGAGATAAGGAATAAACCCTTTACAGATTTTTGTCTGTTGTACTGAGTGATTCTGAAGTACAGCAGAAGCTCTCAAGTCTGATCCTTTCTTGAAGCTTCAGTGTAAGAAAATGGAATAACTGCTGTGACTTGGAGGCACTGCACGGGGCTGAGAGACAGAGGCAGCAACAGCTCAGGCAGATCCTAGTCCAAGACCCATAACAATTCACACCTGAACATACTTCAGAACGTTTCCTGAAAATCCCTATCTCTTGAGAGAGGTAAGCAAACACTTCTTTGTGTCTGTTACAAGGGAATAATCTAACCCCTTGTGTTTGGTGCTGTTTTGTGAGGATTTCAGAACTTCCACTTGTCTTGGTCTTAATCTTGAGTTTCTCCCTGAGTTTATGGGTAGAACTTACAAAAGTCTCAACAAGAAAACGAGAGAAGTTTAGGGAAGCTCAGACATAACCAGAGGATGTGTGACCTCACCACACCAGTGAGGTGTCTGCCACTGCCACTCAAAGCTGAGTCAGGCCGTCTCTGCCTTCCTTAAATGATGCATGGAGCCACCTGAAATTCCCTTTGTGCAGTCACCTAGGAGTGGTCAATACAGAAGTACTGAGGCAGGGCATGTCTTATATTTGGCTTGCAGATGCCTTATTATCCACCTGGAACCAGAGATAGATGGGTGTCCACCACTGTCCCTTCAAAGCACCAAGGACCACTTCATTAAATACAAATTGAGGAGAAAGTAGTACAAGAGATATGTGGCCACCTTGTGATCAAAGACTCTACACGAGCAGCCCAGGGGCCAGAACCAGGACTCCTCCTGATTGTACAGGGGCACACTGTCCAAGACAACTATAGAGAAAGCTTGTCATGTGGAACATTAAATTTGTACATGACTATATTTAATCCTCATATTATGAATACATGAAATTTACTGTGGAATTAAAATATAAAAAGTAGTGGTTAAAGTTTCACTCATCTGTACACTATCTATGGAGTCTGCTTTTACTGTGTCATCATATATTTACCTGAATACATATTCAGTACCTTATTGATAAATCAAAGCAATTACATATTTTACCTTTCATAGTACTACTGCTAATGAGACACAGTACCTCTGGATTCAGATTAGCTTGAATGTTCATCATGGAGCAACACCTGTAGTACTTACACAAAACTGCAAATTATTAAATGCCATTTGACTCAGTGGGAACATTGCAATATAATATGCCTATTTATTGTGTTCAGCTCCTTTGCTTCTAATACAGATTTCTGTTTACATGTTAACAGCTTTCTGTACAAGAATTTTGGATTTTGGGCTTCTACTAGTCTTTCTTTTTGCAAACTTTGTAATAGTCATCTCTGTTGCAACAGAAGAATGAAAATAAATTAGTACATTTTAGCAATTAAAATAAATTATTTAGAAGGCAGAAGTGGAGATAGTTTGCATTTAATTATAAGTTGCCAATGTATGGGTGATTACCTCCTTCTTTTTTGTTTGTTATTAATGAAGTGTTCACGGAAGCCCTTAATTTTTTTCTATCTACCATGGCTGTCAGATATGGGATGTGGCAAGAAGGGGAGAAAATGAAGAAGGAAACAGTTTAATGCTGTCCTATGAAAAGAAGACATATATAATTAGAGAGAGAGAGCATGGACTTCTTTCCAAAGTTATTAATTATGGTTTGGTCTTCCCTTTGGGGAAGTAGCAATTTATAAAGTATACATGCAACTTAGGGAAAAGAGATTTGTCTTTCATCACGAGAAGGATCATGGTCTATGCTTTAAATTTTTGAATTTAATCTAGTGAAGTCACTGGTGGTGTATCCCAGGCCTTAATACTGGGGCCAATACTGTTCTCCATATTCATTAATGATCTGGACAAGGGAGCACAGTGCCCTTTCAGCAGGTTCACAGGCTGGGCAGACTGGCTGATGTGCCAGACAGTTGTGCGCCCATTTAGAGGGTGGTTGTGCCACCATAAGCTGGAGAACAGGGCAGAGAGGAATCTCATCAACTTCAACAATGGTAAAGGCAAAGCCTTATATGTGTGGAGGAATAACCCCAGGCACCAGTACATGCTGGAGACCCATGGCTGAAAAGGTGATTTGCTTAAAATGTCCTTGGAGTGAAAGGTTCCAGGAAATGGACAATAAATTCCACAGGAGCTACCAGTGCACCCTTCAAGGCAAAAAAAGGGAAGCAGCTTCCTGGGCTACATTAGTAAGAGTGCTGCCAGAAAAATGAGGAAGGTTGTCCTTTGCCTGATGAGGCCACATGTGGAGTACTGTGTCCAGTTATGAATCACCCAGTACAAAAAAAGATATGGACTTAATGGAGCAAGTCCAGTGCAGGGATGATTAAAGTAATGGATAAAGTAATGGAACATGTTTGACTACTTTGGAGGTCAGATGGCTTCTTTAAAACCTGAAGATCCTGTCATTCAAATTGCATCCTCAAGTTTTACCCTTCCCAGCAGTACCTGAAAGATGTCAAAGACCACTAATATGAAAACAAATGTTGAGGTCAGAAAAAGTTCTTCCATATGGAAAAGGACATGAATTGGTAATAATTGGCAAATTACCTACATATACCAAATTATGGGGGCGGTCCTGTGGTGTAATGGAGAGCACTCTGGACTCTGAATCCCAAGGACCTGAGTTAGAGTCTCAGTACGGACCGTCCCCTGGCAGTTCAATGCCTCCCTGCCATCTAATCCCGACAGATCTTGGATGCTCAGCACGGTCAGCGCCGGTTAGTACCAGGTGCTGGAGACAGTTCTGAGGACTTCACTGTCACTGTCCAAGCTCGCTCGGCCATGGCAAATGGACCTCAGGACTTAAAAGGTGTGGCCAGTTCTGCGCACACTGAGCCTCACCTAAAAAATCCACTGCGCAGGCTGGAAGGGCACACCCACGTGGGGAGAGCCCTGCCCAAATCTGTGTTCGTGAAGTCTGGCCATACATACATGTTGATAGTCTTTCCCATAAGTGTATATGTAGAAATTTGAACAAGGTGTGATTTACAGATGACAGGAAAGCTAATGCTTTACTTCAAGAAACTTAGGACATCCTCTGAAAGGCTATAGATGATTCCTTCTAAGTGTTAGCAAGTACTTTCATTTCAAATCCTATGAGAGACTTCTCTTGCATTAAAAACACTGTAGCTGTTAGGGCAAGGAATTTAGTGAAGGGAAATAACTAATTTGACTGAATTTACAGAGAGGTTAAAATACTGATTTTGAGCTGTGAACTGTCCTCTTGTTTCAGTAGTTGCTAAATTAAATTGCTGAATTTAAAGAGCTGTTTTCCTGACTGATGTAACCCACCCAATAGCACACTATGACAATGGAATGGTCTTGGTGTACCCTGAATATTTTTTCTCCACGTGCTTTGCTTCAGTTCTTTTGATTATGAGACTTGTAGTGAATTATATCTTTATGTTTGCTAAACTGACCAAGTCAGTCTAAAGGACTAGTTAGAGAGCATAGCCAAGGGCAGGACAGGGAAGGCACAACTGTTACTTTTGGTGGGAATGTGGTACTAGATCAGTTTAAACTGATAAAGAAACCGCACCCTTGCTGTTCACTGCAAAACCTATTGTCAACACCCATTTACTGGATCAGTGCACTGTACAGTTAGATAAATGACAGAGATACTCAATCATGACAATCTCTGTGGTGTTTCCTGAACAAGTAGTCCCTGCAGTTATACCTTTGACTGTTTAAGAGAATGACCTTGCAAAACCCTGAGAAAAAATTTCTTTGAGAGGCTCTAACTGCCCATATGCATGAACTTCTGAGGTTTGCTTGTTTGTGGCACGATCTTCAAATCATTTGATTCCCTTGTTTGCAACTAAGCAACTCTTTTTTCTCATCTTGTGTATTTGCCTTTATTTGCCCCTTTTGCAGCATAATGTTTGCAGATGTTAATCTGTCTCAAACACAAACCATGTGGACAGAATAGCTGACATGCCATGCATTGTTCATGACATAGTTCTCATGCAACATCACTGCTCATCCTGTCTCTCTTCATTTGATTGCAGTTCTTCTAAAGTATAATGATTTCTGGGCAAAGAATTCTCTGGGTTTTATACAAACCTCTACCATTGTATAAAAACAGGAGGATACATTAACCTTCATTTACAATGATACAGTTCTTGAAAACCTTTCTGCGTTGTCAGTATATTTTTCCAGACTTCCCAGAATATTCTGAGTTGAAAGGGACCCATAAGGATCATCAAGCCCAACTCTTAAATGAATGGCCCATACAGGGATCAAACCCACAACCTTGGTGTTATTAGTTATATGCTCTAACCAGCTGATTTTTGACCTTTGAGGTCCTTTCCTGCTTGCTTCCATTTCTTCTTTGCCATCTTTTTCCTTTATTTTTCTTTCAAATCCTTTTCAGTTACTTTGCTACCTACTTCCAAATTTCAGGCTCCCCCTTCTCTGTGTCTTTCCAATAGTGGCACTTGCCAGTCAAAACACCCCTCTGCTCTTTTCATGGACTAAGTTTTGACCTGGAAAGCAATGATTTGTGTATGTCATAGTGCTCCTTTATTACCTTTGGAAGGGGGAATATAACAGATGTGTTTACTCAAATAACTGAATACTGAACAGAGTCCCCAGGAACGTGTCACAGCACCAAGCCTGCCAGAGTTCAGGAAACACTCAGACAATTCTCTCAAGCACATGGTTGGGTTCTCGGGGTGTTCCTGTGCAGGGCCAGGAGTTGGACTCAATGATCCTGTGGGTGCCTTCCAACTCAGGATATTCTATGATTCTGCTGAATCTTTTGGTGTTGAATATTTTTATTATATAGAATATTGAATAGCACTGTAAGTACTACTATAATATAATGACAAGGGAGAGATCAAAAAACTTAGCATATTTACCAACATGGGGGGAAAAAAGTGATTTAAAAATGTTTCCTAGCAAGTGAGGTGGAATCCTTCCCAACAAACATTTCAGTGTTATTTGCAATAATGGCAAATAGTTGCTTGCGTATACAGAAGTTTGTATGTACATTGTGCTCAGCTAATTCTATTCTGCTATACTAAGCAAGGGATTAAAATGGATATTCCAAATATCTCTTATGAAATCTATTTAAGAAAGTTTGCTCTCAGTTTAACTGGAATTATCTTTAGTTCCAGTAGGATACCCAGAAGGAGAAAATACCCAGTAGGTCTCTGAGGCTCCAAACCAATTCTATGTGTATAAAAGCTTTAAAATTATGTCCATTCTCTAAGTAAAATTTCCGAGAAACAAAAAAAATCAGGTTCAAAATCATGTGACTTTGGCCAAGATTCCTGGGAACTTGCAATCCAGACTTTGGACTGGGGAGTTTCAGACTTTAAAGTGGTGGCCCCAGCAACACTAGCAAGTAACTCTTGTACCACTCTGAGTGAAGAAATTATTTGATCCAAATGTTGCTTGTCCTCACCACAACTATTTTTGCAGAAAACCACAAGATTTTTACTGTCTGAATGCAATGGCATGTGAATTGAGCTCTTTGAGGGGTGCAAAGAACTGCAGTTCTGGCAGTTTCATTTCCCCACTCATTGAAAAAAAAAAGAAAATTAAAAAAGACAGAGAGTGCCCAGTGTGACACATAACTGCAACACTGGATTTTTTGGTATCACTTAAACAGAGAGCCAGGGTGCAGCTCAGCTGTTTGTAACCACAGAAACAAGAAATGATATTTGGAAGGAAGGAGGATGTACAACAATTCTACTACATCTGAAACCTGACAGTGTTTCTTTAAAATGTCCTTAAACCTGTTTAACACACCCCTACTTCTCACCACTCCCTGGGAACACGCACCACTTATAGCAACTTGTAAATCAAGAAAAACCAAACCCAGCAATTTATTCTCCAGTGTGCGCTGGCTATTTTCACACACCCAGCTTGCCCATATAATTAAGCTACAAGAGAACTCGCTCACTAGGAGCTTTCTGCTTCAGCCTAAAATGCACTCAGCATTGAAATTTTAAATGTTTCAAATATGCTGGAGCAAAATTGCATATTTCAAAATTAAATTAAGAAATTAGAGAAATATTAGAAATTCGAAGATTTTGATTTTGGCACAATGCTATGAGGTTCTGCTCAGAGATTCATAGAATACGCCAAACCTCATTTATACTATTTGTCTGCAGCTCAGGGATCCAAACAGAGTGAATATAGATATCTACAAGTAAAGCAGATAGACCCCCAAACTAAAGTCTCACTTGCTACAGCTGGAGGATTTAAATCCAGAAAAATCTGACATACTCCTTCTAAAAATGTAAGGAATATTTACTTTGTACCTGTGAGAAAAAGGGACAGAAATGCCAGGAAAGCACAATGATTTTTTGTTTTTCTCTGTCCTCTCATCTTACAATTTCTATATGGTTCAGACTCCTACATGGCCAGATTATAGTTTCCTTGTCACACTTTTTGTGTAAGTGGCCACAGTGCAGTAGGGAAGCTGGTTTTATAGGTGCAGTAATGCTGAGACTGCAGAATGAGCCTTGCAGCTTGAATTTTGGCCAGAGAGAAAAAATAAATCTGAATCCTTGTTTCCTCCTAATTTGACATGAACTCACCGCTTTCTTCAAAAGAAAAAAAATTATTTGAAATCCTGCCATTATATGGAACTCATCTGACTTGTCTAGGTGTTTGCAGTGCAGATGCCTACATCTCACTTGTCATTTTTAGGTTCCCTTTCAAAACAGTGGAGAGAAATAGTAACTTCTACAGCCCAATCCTCTGACCTACTTTAGTCATCTGCATTAATGTGAGATCACATTAGAGGTGTCTAGAGTGACAAATTTAGAGGTAGGAGCGTAGCTTTTGATGTAGCCTAGCTTTTTGGCTAAATAGGGCCTGGATGGAAAGTCTCACCCTGTTCTGAGGAAACAAATGTTTGAAAACAGCTGCCACCTGTCTGGCTTCTTCTTGATTGAGTAGACTTCAAATTATTTGCTTAAAAATTAATTGGTATTTAGGTCTCTCAGGCTAATAACCTGCATGAGGATCCAGAGCAACCTACACTCGAAATTATTGGGTTCTTCACATTATACTCTTAAAGCACCGTGGCAGGATCTGGAACCTGAGGAACTTACTTGGGCCTCTGTGATTAAATCCAGATAATTATAGTAATTCTGCTCTGACTCTTTCCCTTGTAATATCACCCAAATTATTTAAAAATCATCCTTTTCCAAAGCACGGCCTTGTTTTCATGTCACTCAACAACAGCAACAAAAACAAATAAAAAACCTTTGCCTCAATTCTTTGGGTATTGAACATTCAAACTTCCACAAAAGATTTCTTCTGATAATATTCTTTCCAAATTACTCACAGTTTGGAAAACAACTATTAGAAAAATATAATTTCCTGAAAATAAAAGGGAAGGAGAAGTTGATGTTTAAAATGCACTAACTTCCACATACTGTAAAAGTCTATTTGGCCAGTTTATATCAAAGGACAAGTATTTTGTAAAGGCAAGAAGAAAGCTCAGTTGGTCTTCAGCTTCTCAGCTCATAAAGCCCTATTTGCAGATGTGCTAATTTAGGAAATGCAATCTCCTGTCTTTCACATAGTTTGCGATTGTAATCTGCGCCTCCTTGGAAGATGATTGGAAATGCTATCAAACCTTCTACTTCTGTGGAGAAGGGAGAACAACAAGACAGCTGAATTCTCCAGAAAAACTGGGAGGGAAATGTGGAGGGAAGATGACATTTCTGTGATACCATTTTCAATTTTACTCCTGCAGACTACCTACATTTCAACACATATAATAAATCTGCCTCGTAAATTTTTTTCTGTTATTTGAAGAGGTGAGAAATTTTATTGGATTGCAAAGGTATTTTTGAGTAAGGAAAGGGTCTTAAACATGTGCTAACAAAGTAAAGTTCTCTCCATATTTACATATATACATACTCTCCACATTTGTCATGTAACTAGAGAAGTAATTCATTCTGAAGAAACTAAAACGACAATGCTAAATGGCTCTCAGTTTAGGGGCTGAATGACAACCCCATCATGAAGGAGACTGGTTTATTTTAACATCTGAAACATCAACAGTCAGCAAAAAAAAAAATCTTGATTATAACCTTGATTGTATTGCTAATTGTTTACCTTATCACCCAAGACTTAGGAAATAATTTTAATGCAATTTTAGTTATGTGCCTTATACAAATTTTGACCACATAACAAAGCAGTGGCAGTCCTTGGTCAGCCCAAAGGTCTACTTATCCCAATATTCTGTCTTCAACAGTTGTAAAAAGCGAATACTTGGGAAAGGGCGGAAGAATAGGGAAAGTACCCTTACGGTCTCTATCAATTTGCTTGTCACAGTCTTTCTTAGCCCAGTGTAGTTTCTGTTTACTCAGTAACCATCAATGCATTTCTCTTCCACAAGCTTGTCTTGACTCTCATTGGTTTATGTATGGGTACACACACATGCATATATAAGTATTTATGTACATACACACATATGAACATGTGCACAGGTACAGATGCACACATATATAAATAAAGTGTTTCGTTTCATAAACTATTGGAAACACATCTTCCTGCAGCAAGGACAGCTGTCATACATCTGTGGGAAGAAACATCTTTCCCTTTCCNTTTGCCTTTCTCCCCTTTTTGCCTTTCTCCCCTTTTTGCCTTTCTCCCCTTTTTGCCTTTCTCCCCTTTTTGCCTTTCTCCCCTTTTTGCCTTTCTCCCCTTTTTGCCTTTCTCCCCTTTTTGCCTTTCTCCCCTTTTTGCCTTTCTCCCCTTTTTGCCTTTCTCCCCTTTTTGCCTTTCTCCCCTTTTTGCCTCCTTCTCCTTTCCCTTTGCCTCTCCCTTTTCCTTATTTCCTTTTTCTCTTGCTCTTACTTTTTCGTCCTACTAACTTAATGTTGGTGCCAAACAGCTCTTGTACTGCTGGAGATGTGAAATACACCCTTCTCATACTGTTTATGTTTTTACACCATTTACACCTCCTCTCACTACCCTAAAGAGTCCTAGATTATGCATTTGTTCCTTCTGTGCAGAAGTAATTTTGCATCTTCCATCATCTTTTTTGTCGTTCTCTGAACTTTTTAAAATTCAATTCCATCCTTTCTGATTCCCATTTTTTACCTTTGTCTTATTTCTGCAGTTATTGATTTTAGAACACATTTTCTAAGAGCTCTTCTAACAAGAAGCTGTTCTGTGCTAACTGTACCACAGCCAGTGTCTTCCAGGAAGGGGGATAGCCCTACTTTTCTTCCATGTTCATATTCATCTTTGATGTGGGTAGAGAACACAACCACAATCTGTAAGATTTGGCTAGCATGCATAGCAGTTATGTGTGTTGATAACAGTAATATGGAATGCACCTGTCAAGATTTCATGAAATAGGTGAGATATTGGTTCATCAGGATTTTTGACTGATATAAAATTTCCATGTAGGTTTTCAAATCACAGTCAAGTTCTCAATCAACTAATTTGATCCAAATTATAAAAGAAAGAATGACCAGAGAAAAGGCTGCTCAGCCCTAGCACAACACTAGGATAAGGAGAGGAAACTCAGTCTATCAGATGAGTGTAACGTGAAGTTCCTCACATGGATGCCATTTTATGGGGCAGATACATGTCCCTATCTGCACTATAAAAAGAGCAGCTGGGGTGGTGGGGGTGTGTGTCTCCTATGTATTTATAATGCCCATGGCCAATTAATTACTATAAGAAAATTTCAGATAGGGAGCTGAAAAACTTTTCTCCCCTTAATTTTGCTGCCTCTAACATATTTTTAAAAGATGACTTTCCCTGAGATCAGCACAGTTGGTTCTTTCCCAGAGCTCTGGCATTTCTAGTTGATAGAGATGTTACAAAGTCTTTCGTAATTTTTAGTGAAAAAAGCACATCTAATCATGATTCTCACACTCCCTCTACTGTTGGTCAGAATCTGATTTTAGTTTCTTTAGCCACCCATATGAATGTTCATTGCTAATTTGGGTGCTGGCAACAAATTAACAAATAAGCTATTTATCAACTACATAACCTATGAAACTGGTTACAAACATTCAGTTAGTACCACACAGATGTCATTTGACTTAGCCAGATTTCCAGCACAATTTTCCTTAACTGATTTTATCAGTAACTCTGTGTTCTTTAGCTAAGGCAGTAATGGCAGTTGTACAAGATCAAGATACTCAAGTTTAGCATGCTATGGACCCGACTTTCAGGGACTTCTGCAAGATATTTCACTTATTTGCAGCGTAGAGAGCTATACAAATTGTGGGAAATTAGGTCAACTAACATTGTAGACTGTGTATCTCCATGAAATGTGTTGGTACCTGTTATAAACAGAAGACACTGCTCAGCCATTTTCTGTGGCAACTAGAAGATGTGAAAAGGTTTAGACATTATGCATACTATTTATAGCATTTTTTTCTTCCTTCTTTAGTTTATGAACTTTGCCACACCTTTTGGGAGAACAATGGGCTGCAAATACATCTGCATTGTGACTAAGTTTTCTTAGCATTTAAAAAATGCATATGAAAAAGCTCTGACAGTGCTCCTTCCTGTATTCATAAAGGTGTGGTTAAAAAAAATATTGCATGCCTTACTTTAATCAGCTGAAAGGTCTTCTCCAGGAACAGCAACCTGCAATAACTATAGCAAATGTAGGCTAGGCTGGCAAAAATTAATCACTAAAGCACAACACTACCCCTGGTGCATTATGGAATTTCATATCAGACTCAGTGAAATGATGTACTCACTTTAACAGTAATATAATCTAGTGAAAAAATCTTTAAGTTCTTTTGCTTCGGCACAGCAGCCGTTGCTACATGATATTACAAAATTACTCTTATGTCTAGCTATTTTAGTCACCCAAGTGATAAAATGCTGAAAAATTACAGCATAAAAAGAGAGAATTCCATACATAATATCTAAATATTCACTTAGATGGTGGTGAGACCAATATCTGTAGGCCATAGGAAAAGAGCTGTAGATTTATTCTCTCTTGTTAAACTTTATTTTCAGGAGGTAGAAAAACTGTGGTGATGGTCTTCCCTCAAACAAAAAATTATAACTCAGTGGTAAGGTAGTCTGCTGGTAAAAACTGGGCTGTTACCACAAGGCGGAATGATTTGAGGTTGGATTTAGTCATAGGACAAGTGACTTTTCCAATTGGTAAGCTCTTGCTTTCTTGTCCCATTCTTTGAAAGAGTTAAGCATGTGTAAGGAGGTTAAAGAGCACAGTTGTCTGTCTCGAACAATGTCAAGGCCACAGAAGGAACTTGCTAGAAGATAAGCCACCACAGTGAGAACTTGAGATAAGAACAGAAGGGAAGAATTTGCGATGGGACAGCCCTAATTTCAGGCCTGGCAGAGGCAAGACCTGGTTAGCACATCCTGGGTAATATATCTGGACTAAAAGTCCCACTGTGGCTAACTGCGTGGAAAGAAGCAACTGCTCTTACACATGTCACTGGTCAAACAAAGATCACCCCAAGTTATGTGCCAAATGGCATCTGTGACCACCAATAATGCCCCACTGAATCAACCTCTGTGGATACCCAGAACTTGGACTATATAAAGGTGGTACTGTTGTCTGGGTGTTAGGGAGATAAATTACCTGTCTGTAGAACTGGCTAAAGTTTAGGGTTTGACATGCTTCAATGCTCTCAGACCTAGGGAGAAGTTAAAAAACTTGGGAAGAAGGATGTACCACTGATAGTGGACACAAAGGATGTAAAATTTACAGAACACAAGGACATTTGGCAGAATTCCTAAGATAAGGAAGAAACTAATAAAACCAACTCAGCAACTGTGCTGAAGCAGCTCAGACTGGGTAAAAGGTAATTCTGGCAGGGTAAGATTGACTCACAGCCCACTGACCCAAGAAACCCACCGACTCAAAAGAAGAGAAAGACTCAACATGCAGACTAATTAGCATTAGAGGCAAGGGAATCACTTATCAATAGAAGATAGACTACTAATTATTAAGAGAACTATGTAATTTGTATCTGATAAGATGTATAAATGGTGAAATATTTTGAACAACCCCGGGATCCCCACCACATAGAAGAAGGACCAACAGGACACCACTGGGTCCAGGGGCAGTGGCTGTTTTCTGCTTGATCTCTCTCCCTCTTTCTCTCTCTCTGTCTCTCTCCCTCCTCACCTATTTTCTACTTCTTTCTATTTCCCTACCTCACATTCATTGTTAAATAAAATCCATATTATTGTCTTGGACATATGGTCTCATTTGCACATTAATTTGGGTAGAGGCATCTCTTACTAATAGGATTGTAACAGCATGTTTGGAGATGAGCCTTGCATGTGGATTAGGCAGAAGAATTCTAATTTTTGAACATGAAGAAAAGAACAAAGTTGTTACAAAGGACACTAGGCACCTGGCTCTGCCAGTAGTTGCCCTTTGCAGGCAGCCCAGGACATTGCTTATCTACTTTTAAAACCTGCATCTTAGTAGGAGCTAAGGTGCCCATGGAGAAAGGGGCTTTCCATCTCACATCAGATCATTAGTATATTTTACTTTGACATATCTGTCTAGGTGCAAGAGAACCAGAATCTTCAGGGGGAGGTTAAAGAAATCCCATGGAGTCTAATGATAGAATAATGTACCAATGGGAAAAAGTCATGCTCTTTATTTCTCTCTCTCTGTTGCAGTCATGAATGCTACTGGTATTCATGCAGCCATTTCTAATCTGGTTCTGAGTCACACATACCTCTTGGTAAGGTTGTACCCATAGGCAATACGTTCCCTTTGTTAATTATTTTGGCTAGGGTGAAAAGCACCTCTCTACAACGAGGTATCACAGGTCCCAAGCATCAACTTATCTTATGTAGGGCTGGACTGGGAATTTAGGGAGGAGCAGGCCTTGTGTTAGTCACCTTCAAGAGGAAGATGTCACCCTAGGTGAGAGCATCATTTCCTTTTCTATTTGCTGTGCTGGGTTCTTTTTTTCTAAAAGTGACCCTTCCCCTTTTGACTTAACTTGTTTGAACTGCTGCCTATGTACATAAGAGATCTCCCACCAACCGTGACCAAGAAAAATGTGCAGCTGGCTCAGATGTGCAACCCACCTCCCAGATAAAGGTTTCATTAACTAGCTGTGTCTGCCTGCTAAATGCTGCCTGGAAGCTGACCATCATCCATTGCCAACACCTACCTGTATGTTTCAGACTGTTTAGTTTTAGTCATCTTTTGACATGAGTTATATTGAACTCAATTAACTTTGGAAAAATCAGGTCCACTAAATAGGGCCAAACTAGTTAAATAATTAAGAGTAGGATTTGGATTTGAGCAATATCCTCTGTTTGTCCATGATATTGTCCTGCACACTCCTTGACACAGTTTTGCTGCTGCCAATTAGTTATCTCTGAAAAAAAGACTTGGGCACAGATCTCTCCAGTACTAGTGCTGGACTGTTTTCAGTTGGACTGTGGATGAGGTGACAGTTCTTTCTGGAAAGCAAGTTTAGTGACACAGGTACAGAACATGCTGTGCCACTTGCCCTCAAGGCAAAGCCTTGGCCTTGGTAAGGTTAATTTAATAGTATAAATGTATCTGCTTTATCTATATCTTGAACCTCAAAAAATATAACAGTACTTGCAAGACTGTCTTCAAATCTTTCAGACACACCAGTTACAGTAATAGAGTCTTATAACCCAAAACACAGTAGTCAACCAATCCTACTTGGAAAGTCTGAATTATTAAAGGACTTCATCTTTGGAGGACTGAGTGTATGAAAAGAAAGTATTCATTAAATATTCCTCTCTTTTTGGAAGGAGTCACAGAATCATATTTGTCAAAAAAGTTGCCCTCTGAGTCACTGCACATTCCCAACTCTCTGTTGTGAATTGACAAAATTCGATAGAGCTAGACTCCATTATATTTTCATGATGCCATCTTACAAACCTTAGTAAGGATGTGGAGGTAGCACAATATTTTGCAATACATTTTTCACTGAAAAATGGAAACTCAGTAAAAATTGACAATAAAATCATTTCAAGAAAAGTGCATTTTACTAGCCATCAAAGGATATAGACTTTGTAGAAAACTGTATAAGCAAAAGCTAAGAACACTGAACACAACCAGGCTGTTCAGAGAACCATGAGAATTGGGAAGTATCATAATGTATTGTCACTGTAGGATGCTATAAGCCATTCAAATCTCAGTTCTGGCATTTCTGAACTCCTTGGGTTCAGTTTTCTGCCAGTGCTACTCTGTTTTAAAATGTCAACATCCCCTACTGGCAGTTTCCTAGCAGGCCTTCTAAGAATTCCATGGGTGACAAATAAGCCTCCATTGTTGATGTATTTAAAATGAGCTTGCCTGAAATGTCCTCCAAAGTGTGCTAGAAATCAAAGTAGAAAGAGATAGTGACCTCTGATTACTAATCACTAATATGTCCCTATTGTTTGTTATTAATAAAGAGGATTTAACCTAGCAAGGAATTCTAAGACACTTTTTGTTTTTTCTCATAAATCATGTCGGGCCATGCACTCTGCTAAATCAAGCTATCAGAGTGATTTTGGTGGAGTTATATCCAGTTATATAAGCCTAGGATGTGGCCATTTATGCTTGTATCTATTTTTCAGAGAACACCCTCTTTTTTTTTCTTGAGAGAATGGCAAGCAAAAGCCGAATATTTACCTGACTCTCAGCAAGTAGGTTACTGATAGGTAGATGTGACACAAGTTACTGTTAGCTCCAAAGCACCTTACTAGATGAACTAAAAAAAATAAAATCCTTCAAATCCGATAAATAAATAGTAGAACATGATCCAACGAAATGATGAGGTAAATTACATCCTTGATTAAAAGTCACTGTTTTTCAGTACAGATGCATATATATATATGCATACAAATATATATAGACTCACTTCTCTCTTTTGCATTGCTCTTTTTTGACACTATGGAAAAATCTTTGTCTAGAATACTGTCTTTCTGTGCTTCAACTTGGCTACTTTCTTGAGAGTGAGAAAGGGAATAATGGAGACATAATTCAGTTCTGAAAAAGTCTGGGAAATTAAATTTCACTGTATCTGTATTTCTGTCCTACCTTCAATTAATATGGACCTTAAACTACAGAATTAAAAGAAAACTGAAACCTGACTGCAGATCAGTTCACACAATCTAGGAATGGCTGGTTTTGTGACAGATCTCATTTGTTATACTGAGATCCAGAGGCAAAGTCTGAGTTCCTCTGAATTTCTGAAATCTGAATTTCTGAAATCTGAATTTCTTCAGAGTATGGGAAGTTTATTCATGGAAAATAGTTATGGGTTGATTTCACCATATGGTTTTGCTGAAAATGTTCAATTCCTGATACATGGCACTGCATCATACATTCTTTATTCACCAAGAATAATACCTGCATGTAGTTTTCATACAGAAAACAAGACAGAATGTTTAGCAGTAAGTTAGATTTGCTTTAGTGTGAAAAAATACTTTGGGTTGTTTTTTTTTTTTCCTTTTCCCACCTTTGAAATAGTAAGTAATCAGCACAGCTAACACCAAATATTCGCTATCCATTGAATATACTGGTTCTTGCAGATCAGCCAGTAAAAGACAGCTGGCCCATATTATTCTTAAGCTGAGGTCAGTATCATTGTTGGAATTTCTTATAGTGTATATATTTTCCTGTAGACCGTCTATTCTGTCACACCAAATACTTAGCAAGGACTGACTTAGAATAAGCCTTGGGCTTCTTTTGGGTAGCAGAACTGGCTTGCTCTGTCCCATAATTTCTTCTCTGTGTTCAAAGGCCATAAATACTGGAAAATATCAATTTAATTTCTCCAGACTTTATTGTTTGCATCTCTATTTGTGTCTCTCAAACATTTCATCTAAAGAAGGCAGTGCTGTGAGACAGGTAAAGCTTTTCTATGATTTGCAAGCAGAGCTTGTCTGGTTGAATATAAAATGATAACAAATTCATAACATGTAGCACCTGGATTGTGAAAGAAAAATGTTTCAAAACAAAAACATATTCCTCATCTCAGGTGTTATTATTATAATTCAAAGCTAGAAATCCATTTCAAATTAAAATGTATGTATATTTTTAAAGTTAATTCCCATTTAATTCTAATTCTGCATTTCCTGTGAGGAATGACATCTGTTTTATTTGGGAGGCAACTATAAATTCTCAATACGTCTGTGAAGCGATATATTCACAAAAGTTTCTTCATGATTGTAAAAAGAGAAACATTCCAGGACTGCTATAAGTATTTTTCACTTTCAGAAACACAGAAGTTGAGATGTAGAAAATTCAGAAATGTTTGCATGCTTGTATTCATGAATTCTGACACTTGTGGTAGTCAGTAAATTTATACTTGGTATTTTCTTGTCTGCTGCTCTGCTTCATCAGCTCTATTTCATCAGATATAACTAATGTTTAGACAATAACTTCATGCTACTAAGTACCAAGCCTATGCAAAGGTAAGCATCAACAAAAATAAGGACTATTACTAAGTTATGTCATGTCAGAGTTTGGTTTATTTGTGTTCAAAGAAATTCTTAACTTTCAAAAAGTCAATAGGACTTTTTGAAAGGTTTCCCAGCATCTTGCTTAATGATCTCCCGCATATTTCATTACAAAAGTTCCCCAAATATAAAAGAAGTGTGGGCTTGTGTAAGCTACATTAAAACCAGCCACTGTATGTTAAACAGAAGCGTGGAGTTGTATACGCTATTTCTGTAAGAAAATTATTGATTCCATGCTGCTGTATTTACTAATAATAAGGCAGTTCTCAGCCTACAAATTTATTTGCAGCCACTTTAAAGAGAGAAAAAAAAGTGAAGGCAAGTTCTTCTCTTGTTTCTGTTTGTTGCTGGCTGTACTGGAGGAGAATGCAAATGTGCACAGATAAGAGAGTCTTGCAAGTTCTCATGTGGGAGGGATTTCCCCCCAGATCTTTTGCCTCTGCCCACATACTCAAACACTGCAAATACTTTATGCAGATCAGATCCCACTGTGTGTTCCCCATGTAACAATTTGCAGAATTTTTCTTTGGTGAAATAAAGCATTTCTTCATGTTCATCTGTGTGAATATCTAAAAGCCTGTAGCTGAGAGGCAGCCCTATAGCTCTGCAACATGCATTTCTGTGGAAAATCCAAATAACTCTAGTACATTTTTCCAAATGGTAATTGCTTGGTTTTCTGTTTCAAGGTCTGTGAAACCCAGCCCTCCTGCACTTGAAAAGTACAGCAAGCACAGAAGGATAACAACTCACCCGTACTTTTAATTGATCTGGTATTTCTACAAGGTGCCACCCTTTTCCACACCTCCTACCTCCTTCTTAAGTGACTCAGCCTCTGAGAGAGAAATCTCTTGAGTTTTCAGACAGCTGGATGGCAAACAGCAATTCAGCTCTCTGTCTGCTTTGACTGTGCCTCACTCCCAGCTATCTCCAGGCTAACCACACTGACCCACGCTAGGACACAAACTTCTACCATACCTAGGTAAGGATGTTCACTCTTCTGGCTTTATACACCATGTATGGAAAGTCCTGCATTTTCAGATGTTCTCTGATTTCTTAGTGTCCAGTTAAGGATTCTCTTTAAGAGCATGTGATTTTCAGTAAGTGTGGAGTGCTTGACTGTGAAAATCCAGCTATAAAAGTTTTATGGTTTAGGTGTTTGGATTCCCTGGATCTTTCTGACTTCTGGCCATACTATTTTAATTACTTCATTATTTACATTATATTGCTAATTGTATTTTATTCTAGTGTTAATACTCTGATGACAGACTCACTGTTCAGATCACTTTTCATGAATGGCTGTTTTCATGTCATTTTTGCCCTTTTGTTAATTTTATTGCTTGTTTATTCTTTCTTTGGCACTTTTATATACAATTGAAGAGTATTTACTCTTTTCTCCTTTACTTGAATTTGCTTCAAGTTTTATTTTTTGGCAAAAAACCCAGTTGGCAACGGTTCACTTTCATTTTCACCTCTGCAAAAGGAATAGCAAAAATACCCATTCTACTTGGACACAGTGACTTATCTATACAATTAACTGAACCCCTGTATAGACAGAAGAGATTCTCCACCAAAAATATAGGACAGCAAATGGTGAATCTGATTGAGTAAAATTATCACCCCCTCTTCTGCACTCTATTAAGAACCAGAAAACCTGCCACATTTAAAACTGATCACATATTTCTAATTTGAAACTACGTACAAATTTGGGGTTTGACTTAGCAGCTGATTTTACATTAGTGACAGTTCCAAAGCTTCTTTCAAAACAGAATCTCCTCCGCCCACATCCTGAAAAACCAGTTTTGAGAGTTCTTTCAGCCATGAAGATGAATGATTTCTGTCATACATTCATGTGTTCTGTAGTCCTACCTTACCTGTTCAAACCTTGCCTCTTTTCTCTTTTACACACATACGTCTTATTTTCTATGAGAGTTGCTATTAATTCCATGGTTGAAACAGTAGAGTAAAATGTTAATTTAAACACAGTGTATTAATTCAAAAAGGTCCTAAATATATTATATGGCTATTGCTCTGATATGTAACTTTTGAAAAAATAATCAATCCAGGAACACATTTTTATTATTATTTAATGTCTGTAAAATAAATTTAGTTATTTTTAAATGCATTTTTTAGCAAGAAGATGTATTACTAGTGGTAATTTTGTAGGAAAGAAAGGAGAGTATCAGTTATTCATTGAGATCTGCACCTCACAGAGTAGCATTTAAGGCTATTTGAAGAGATCATACTCTTGACTGAAATAACAAGTTTGGATTATGAAAGATAGTACAGCCTGACTGGTTCTGACTGTGATGGTGATTTGTAAAACAGCCTTTATCTGGAATGAAGAAATATCAATTCTTATTTGATTTAAAATATAAGTGGCAAGATCAGACAGCCCAGTCACAGCACTATTGATATCTGAGGGGAGAGATAATGGATGTAGAGAAAGATTGGTATTCCAAACCAGAAAGATTTTACCTCACACACTTATAGATCCCTATCTAGAAGAACAACTGTAATGATGTGTGTCCCCGGTGCCATAGTTCTAAGGCTTGGAGATCTTTCCTGGATGAACTACTTTAATCACTTGCTTTCTCACACCTACTAATGTTCAAGCGAAATGATGGAGAACATAATGAGGTTTGCTGACATGAAAGTTGTTAACTGAAAGCAAGGAAATACTGTTGTATGTTTTGTAACTGTAATTAAGACCAAACGTGCTTTTTTGTAAAATGTCATATTCTCCACATTAATCTCATATAAATGAAAGGTAAGCCACATACTAGGGAATTGACATTAAGAGTTATGGTGGAAAACAAAGCAAAGTAAAAAGTAGAGCTGGAGTAAGTTTTCATTTCTAATGGAGTAGTTCTAAAATTTTCAGCTCCATTTGCTCACAAGGTACTGAGTGTTCAGCTTACTCCAGGGCAGAATATTTTTTCAGGGAGACGAAATTTTGGTGGCAAGTTTCATAGTTGGGATAAATGAAGAACAAAGTATATACGCCTATTTTCTTTTCCATATGGCAAATATTAGATGCTTTTGAAAAGCTGGGACTTGAAGGACATGTAACAAACAGCAGTCAGCAAGCTGTGGTTGTGTAGAGCCATATATAAGAAACTTGTTTATTCCAGCTGGTGTTTCATGTGGACGTGCCAAACTCAGCTACTTCTCTACAATCCAGGCTGATTTAACAATGCGGCAGGAGAAGCTGGATGACAGGAAAATTCTGAAACTTTTTTGTTTTAAAACAGTTGTTCTGTTACAACCAATTGTATCACCCAGTTCATTAATAATATTGGAAAGTTTGACATTTTAGCCATTTGCATTTGGCAATGCTTTATATGAAAAACCTCAGTATAAAACCGAAGGTTTTTACTGTAGAAAGGTGTATCAATCTCACTCCTCCTTCAACATATACTATGTTGACTTACTTATTATACAGTGTGATGATATGCAGTCCTCTTGCCTCTAAGCTGTGGAAATAAATATTGTTTATTAAAAGCAAAATGCATATAAATTGAATATTTATAAGTAAGGTCTTAATCACTGTCATAGCTAGAAGCCAAAGAACAAAGGCTGGTTTGTTGCAACTAGTTCAGTCTGATGCGGAAAATATAAATCTTACAGGAAATGCTTATATTATTCTTATTTTTTTTTAAATATGTGAAGCCTCATCACATAGAAAGCTACAGCCAAGAGCAGAAGAAGGAAGGGAAAAGGAATGTGTGATGGAAGAATGGGTGTGTTCAGGCCATCTGAGAACTAGAAGGTCTAGCTTTCAGAATTTAAGGCAGGCCTGAGATATTCTGTTGATCAGACACTGCAGAAGGCAGAAAGGAGATGTGTGAATATAGATACTTGTGATAAAAATAGGATTGGAGACCTGTGCTGCTTTCAGAATAACTTCCTGCCAGGTTGGAGGGGAGTTTGACTTCCCCTCAAGTTTTTTCTGAATTTCTTTGGAATTATATTTGGATTTCTCCATAAACGGGCGAGGGTCTGAAACCAGGACTGGCACGTCTTAAAGCCATTTCAGAACTGCTCACTGGACTGGCTGGGGCAGTTTTAATTTTCTTTTTAAGTTTCCTGACGCTGTTTTTCAATTCAAATTACACTGTAGCTGCATTCCTGTTTGTTTTTGTTTTGCATTCCAGCTGAGTTGTTTTGCTTCAGTGGTTGAGATCCTATTAAGGATGTCTGAACATAATTTACTACTATAGTATAATATAGAAGCCTGTAATTCCTCTTTCTCACAAAGTTCAAAACTTGTTTTTTCATCTCCCTATGGGCTAAAGATAAGCTTTTCACTGACCTGTGTGAACAATGTGACAGTTCCAGACCTTTATGAGCTGGAATTTTTAAAACTAATCCTCATAATCTCTTTCCAAACGCACAGATACACACAGAGTTCAAAATAGTGAAGACCAAGAAAAAAATGCTTTGATGAGCTGTATTCTGCCTCTTTATTCTTTTAATTTCTAAGATCCCAAAATTTAAATCTTACTCTGACAATTCTTGATTGTTTGTGCTATAAAGTAAGTTTTTTTTAAATTTGCATTTTAAATTTTAATGATATACAACTTGAAAATTCAGAAGCAAGAAAAAAAGCCTTGAGGGCAATATGGCAGTATTCTGTAGGCCTAAAATGCCTGGATTTGAAATTTCAGAATACCTGGCACATTTTCAGTCCTGACTATAAAAAGGAGTGTGCCCGTTTATTATATTCATTTATGCAGACTGCTTTTGGGTTGGGAGACAAAGTAGCAGTCTATTTTGGATGCTGTGCACATGTGCAACAGAAATACTGTTTGGCCCTAAAATCATTAAAAAATAAATATAGGACAACAGACAAAACAGAGTTTTAATTAAATGATGGAGGATGAAAGAAACACACTTGATGGACTTTCTTTTGTCTGGCATGGTTACACGCAGGAGCTGCAAACCTGCTTTATAGCTGCTTTTCATGTTCTCAGTGTCACTAATATATTTGTAGTTAATCAGTAGATTTTAAAGACAAACCTCAAAATGTATGGATTCTTTACTTTGGCTATAATTATAATTTCAGAGCAAATGCCTAGTTTATTTATTTCTAACAAAGGCATATGATGCTTCCTTGTCAGTTCTGTGAGAAATTTCAGTTTCTATAACAAATATTTAGGAAGGGGGGCTATAGTCTAATGTGATGTCTACATAGCAGTTTCCTGTCATTTTTAGTAAGAAATATTTAAATTTCAAAATCTATATTTTAAGCAAGATCTTCTAAGTCTTATAATGATCATATTTGGTTTAATTTTCACAGAAGAAATCTCTTCTTTTGAAGTTTTATGATTCACTTCCCCTAGCAAATGGCTTTAAAAGTACTTACTAGAAAACAAATCCAAATTTCTTCCACATAAACTATTACTTCTTCTTGAGATGAAGTGCCAGTTATCATTGTTTGTAAAATATACTGAAATATCAAACTTCCTATTATCCCAGGACTGACTGGCTGCATCGGATGTTGTCAGGTTGAAAATGTAAATAAATCAGAGACATAAATAAATCTCTACTATCTTAGGAGGAAAATTTATAAGGGGAGTGGTAACTATCTAAAACTGATTGATAACCTAACTGAACAGTTTCTAGGGAATTCAGTGCATATATGTTTAAAACCTTATATAAATATTTTAAAAAGATATTTTATAACTGATTGCAAAATAAATAAGGCTACCATAGCCCCGAGCATATTTTTATTGTGTGGGAACCAGATCCAGCAGTCACATGTTTTCTACACGCACTGTGCCAATGCCTGTTTGACATCAACAACTAAGCTCAAAAAAAATGAGTGTCAGTTGGAGCTTTTTTTTAGTAATTATCTGCAGTAAAATCATAGAAAGGAAAAATCTACTCTACATGCAATCCGTTGTTATGGTATCCACAATGTTTTATTGTCAGTATTAACATTTTTATTAAGCTTTCACCAGAATCCAAAATCTTCTTCCCCTCCCATCAGTAACAAAAGAGCCACAGTCTCCACTCTCAATCCATTCTGCCGTAAATGTGGGAGCAATGCACTTTACCTCTGTAGTGAGAAAAATACAGTGTCACCCAGAGAACCAGGAATGTTTTGGATTTTTAAGGAGTGCTTCTGTCATAAAAATTGTTTGCTGGTGCTTCTGCAAATCTTAGCAGCCTGACAATGGAACTGGCCGGGAGCTCTCCAGCTTAACTTTGTTTTCCTAGAAAACACTGCTTTTCAAAAAAGAATCCATTTGCTAAAGAGGGTCAGTTTTGGCCACACTCTTAAGTCAATGTTAGCTTTGAGGCTTTTTTTTAACTTAATGGAGAAGTTTTTGCAGTTGAAATGTCATTATGTTCTGCTTGATGTTTTCTCTAGGAAAACTGATATTCACAATTCAGTTTCAAAGCAAAACATTAGATCTTTTGAGTGGCTCAACTCCCAAATAATAATTGCTTTTTTTAAATTAGCACTCCTGGAGGCTCATTTTTTAACCTATTTTGAGATAAGGGAAGAAGTCAGTGAATGGAAAACTGTTGCAGGGCAGCAGAACACTTTGTGTCCTGGCCCCCTGTGGTAGCTGCTGGCCACTGAAGATTTGGGACCCCTCAGCAGGGCTGGGTGAGCCCCCTTGTGCTCCAGGTGCCACTCAGAGCCACAGACTGATACCATCTTCCCAGCAAGCTTATCACCTCACCCCATTCTTCATTACTGTCTTGCCCTCTGAAGGCTCTCGCTACACCATTTGTTCTCAGGGATGGAGCTCCCAGCAAGGGAAAGGGGGGAGAGGCAGTGTAACAGACAGAACACAGGGCAGGAATACACCCAGGCATCACCATGCAGGGAAAAGCCATCCCTGTGCCCCGGGTTCCATCTGAGGAGGGCTGCAGCCAGCATTGAGCCAATCCAGCCTGTCAGACTAAACTTGTGCTAGAAGGTGATCAAAGTGGACAACTAACTTAAGCTGTTTTGGGGGCTAATTCCTAATCTCTTCCTTTTTCTGTCCTATTTTCTTTTAGGTTCCCACAGAAGGACAAGATCCCACAGAACAAATGTCAGCTTTCAGCATACGAAAAGAGTCTCCTAATCAAAGTGGTAATACTGAGTCTCCTCCATTTTCTGCTCTCAGGACACTTGGGGGCTGAGGCATGGCCCGTCTCCTTTCTAAGCATTCCCTCCCGCAGCTCCCTTCCCAGGCTGGCCCATCACGCCTCAGCAGGGCCAGACTACGTATTTGTCACAGCACAATCCGCTTGCAATGCCAGACTATTGGTGTTGTGCCCAAAGTGTGGCTGGCAGAGATTCAGGGCAGGACATCCCACTGATCCGTGTGGTGTGGTGGGTGGGGGAGCAGGGGGGTTGGTGCAAGGGCGTGGTTCCCCCTGCTGTGGGAACCAGACAGGAGCATGGCAGCTGGAAGGGCAGTGAGCAGGTGCATTGATAATCAGTGCCATCTCTCTGACTCGCTCAGGGAAAATGAGGAGAAACTGAGGGGAATGGGGAAGGGGAGAGAAAAGCTTTTTATTCATTGGGGGGGGATTTGTTTGTTCCTCTGGAGGGAGAAAACTTGCAGGGGTTGGAGTTTTCTTTCTATGATGAGAAATGGCCAGAGGCAAACTTGAAACAGGATGAACTTTTCCATTTCCCTGAAACGTAAAAAATATTTCTAAAGGCTGAAAGGTTTTTGAAATGCATGAGGACCTGGTTTGGGTGAGATATGCCAGGCCTAAGTACACTAAAATTGGTACAGCCTTTGCTGGGAGCTGCTTGGCTCTTATGTGTTGAGGACATAAACTTTTTACTTCCAAATTAAGACAGGGACACACTGCATCTGCCTGCACTCATATGATCTGAACTGTTGTATCAGATCTATGTTTAATTTTTTAGTTGAAGCTCAGGAGAAAATTCATTAGACCAGAAATGAATACTCTTCAGCAAAGCCAGGGCTTCAGGCATTTAACAAATTGCTTGCGATATTTCTTGACAAGAAAACAGTGTATATCCCTTGGCTACCACCTTTATAGGAGGTCTCCCAAAGTCTTTGTACCAAACAGTTTAAAAGCCATGATTTCTGTGAATATACAGGTGATTTTGGGGTAGGTGATAACAGTTTTCCTAAAATGCTATTGGAAAAAAGCCAATATGTCACATGCATGGTCAATTTTAATAGCCGTAAATTTACTGAGAACTTCTTGATTATATAGAAATGTTTATGTGATGTTCATGACATGGAAGTTTTTCTTCAAGATTCAGGGGAGGTTATGGTTGACAGTAGAAGAGCACAGATTAAAATGTACTGGAAACAGATCAAAGCATCATTGGTTAAAACTATTAGAATGAAAAGAATGCTGGAAACATTTCCGCCCCTTTAGGCTGCCATCAGCTATCCTTACTGTAGAGGAGTTTCCTCTCTGGAATGCATAAACTTGAGCCTGCATTTTTCCTACTTTTGAAAATTTATTTTTTTCCCTCTAATGCTAATGATGCTACAAAATTAAATATATCTAAATATTTATGAGAAGGGAAAGGTATACATTTTTAGAGGAAACAGACTTCATATAGTCTTGTTTGCTAATTAAAACTATCTTAATTTTTGATAGTGACTATGAGACAATTTTATTGTTTAAACTTGTGAAGGTCTTTCCTCTTTTTGGTTTGCAAGAAGTGCTTATTTTAATAGATATTCTGATGAACCACTGGAGCTATTCAGACAAGCCTGGGATGCCTTCATTTTTTCAAGTCTTGAAGGTCAGATTTCAACAAATATTTTTAAGACAAGAACTATCTCAATTGGCAGTGAACAGGCTGATGCAGAAATCATGCAGTGAGGACAGATTACTTTTTGTTCATCTACTGTGATTTTTAACACATGTTTACAAACCTCATCTTTGATGTCGCTGATCATTTGTCACAGGGCTGCATCTATGCTGCTTAAAAAGAGAAAGTCAAAACTTGGCATCAAGGCCTAGAGACAGAGACACATATCCATGCTACCACATCTGTGCTTCTTAAACATTTGCAACTTTTCTGGCACCTCAGTCTTGGAGAGAGCAAATCCAACACAAAACCAGAGAATATTTGCAACTAGGCAAACATGAATGATGAGTTCAAGCCTTTCATTCCTTCTCTGGCCTTCTTTCCTTTGGCAGTATGGACATATCTACAATGAATTGAAACAGATAATTTCAGACACAGTTTGATTTACAGTCAGATATACATTCTCAGATTGAATTTTATCTTTGTAGTGCAGCACTTTTCTTTCCTGAGAAAAATGTATTTAAAAAGTCAGTCTTGGCCATTGCCATTTAAAATAAATGTTTTGTGCTTTTTTGTGATTTTGTCTTCCACTCACTGTAGCTATAATGCTTCCATGTTCATACCGCATGTGAGTGTGCATGTCTGTCTGTCTCTCCCAATAGCCTTTGAAATCTTACACTAATTTTAGTTAAATTTGACATAAAGATATAGATCTTAAAGGTATTGCTTTTATTAAAGTTCAATAAAACTAAGTAGCTCATTATAAAAGAAACTATGTTAATTCAGCCATTGAGGAAAAAGCTTCAGAGGGAGTCTGACATTTTGAGTTACATGAAAATCCACATTTGTTGAGTTGGGTGTAGTTGGAGGACCATGTGGTCAGCTCAAGGTTAGCTTGCATTCAAAATTTGCATCCTGTTACACATCTGCAAATACAAACCCCACAGACAATACCCCAGGAAACAGGATTCATTAGTTTGACTTTTCTGGGATTACTGTGGTATGCAAAATTCATAATTCCTTTATCAGATCTGTGGCATTTGTTTACATTAAAATATATGAAGCTCTTCCATATTAAGGATGAAACTTATTTACTTTGGTAAACTGGCTTCTGCAGTCTCTTCAAGGTTGAAGCCACAAACTTATCAAGGAAACAATCTGCACTAAACAGGTGTAGTATCTGAAAATTCAACCTGTGCTAAACTTTTACATATGTCAACCTTTTTAATAGTACTGTAGGTTTCCGAAGTTATTTCAGATGTTCCTCTTCAAGACATGTTTCTCTGCATTTGCAGACAAGAAGAGCCCCTCTGTTGCAATTAAAAGCAGACAACAGGCCACTCATGATATCAACAAACGACG